>PNEQ01080662.1:0-72098 GCA_003012365.1 Medauroidea extradentata
GATATATTTGATAGCCTATAGCTAATTTGGTTGTAAATAGTTACTTGTTAAAGTGTTGTAGTGCGACAAACGCTGTAACTGCTAACAATATTATGTTTTTTGTAGTAAAATCATTTCGCGCGGGATTCCCCCACAGTGTGCGCGGAATTACCCCACAGGATGGGGAATGGCGCGCAATTACATCATTTTACTTCTCTGTATGTTATGATTAAGTCAGTTGTATTTTTGAATTGTTTGGTATTTACTCATGTAAAACAAAGTATAGTGATGACGTGTCTTATGTTTTCAAATATATTTTATTTGTTTTTGTGCCAATAATGTCCGTCTGTTCTTAACCGCGCGGCATTCCCCCGCGCTCCCCTACACACATATATACACTGTAAGGTTTTACTTCCTTAGTTATTATAAGGTTATGTCAAGTCCTGTATATATTTCTTTACATTACAGTTAATTTGAGGGCTATTAAAAAAAAAAAAAAAGAACAAGAGAAAATTCAATCGGTGTCTGAGAACACAGTTTGTGCCTCAGTGGAGTTAAACATGCCCGATTCTCTGAGAGTAATAACTCGAGGTTTCTTTCAAATAAAATTTTTATTAACCTTTTATGTTTATCATTTCCTACTCAGTGGTAATGCTCTGAGGGAACCATTTCAGGATAAAACTAGACTACCTTAAGAAGCAAAGTGTGTTTGTGACGTTTATCATTCGTTAACGAGTGATGATGGTGTGACCATTCAAAATATTTATGTTCATGACCTGATTTACCGCGTTAGCGACCGACTATTAAATTCTGGATATTGCTGTCGAAGTCACTATTAGCTTCTCGGTTCGCATCATAACGTTACACGGCGGGTGTGTGTGGGTTGAATCTATTGGTAGCTCAATGCGATACGAGAAATATATAGGCACTCCAGTTCTAAATATTTATCTAGGCTTGTTGACGGCTAGTGTTGTATGTGGTTAAGTGGTAGATTTTGGATATCGTCGCTTACTGGACGTCTTCTTCTACGGTTTGGGAACCTTGTCAGTTGGAAGACCTTACCCTGCGATGGCTGAATCAGTTGTGCAGGACGACGGAGTCGGGTTGGCTGGCTGGACGACAAAGTAGGACCTGGATTCGTCTCTCTGGATGGTGCAAAACTAGCCCTGGTCACCGGCGATAGGGTGAAACTCCCTGCAGGCGGCCCTCACAACCTGGACAGTAGCCCCGAACGACGACCCTCCTGGCGGACCTCGTTGAAGATAGTTCTCGACGATAGCTCTCGACGAGAAGTTCACTGGATTCAGCGGTTTGCCTCCATCAGGTATCAATTCATTACTGATACAGTAGACTTCTTGGTAGACCTCTTCATATTGAGCCTCGTCGTCCTTCTCGAAGGCTACGTTCGTCGAAAAAAATTCCTTCCGTCGTCTTCCTAGCTCTTGTTTCTTTCGTGTCGAACCTTTTCTCTCTTTTTTTCTCTCCACGTTCCAAACTTCCCACACCTCACTTCTCTTATCCAAATTTTACAATCTCTAGTCACTATCGATAGCACGGCAAACCAGGTCACAGTACGCGTTGGTGATCAAGTGTAACTACTTTCAAAGGTAGAAACCTGAAGACCATTACCACTGATTAATTCTATTACAATATACATTACAAGAACAGGAACATGTAATAAAATAACATGGCTCAAGGCGTCTATGGCCAAAGATACTTAAGTATACATAGACAAACAAACGTCAATATTCCTAAACATAAACAAATCATGCGGATATATATAAATAATAAATTGCTATGTTACAACACACACATATACACACATGTTAATACTTTACACAGGCTTTTTGTCTCACCCTCACTATTTCTCTTACTGTATACGATGGTTGTTGGAGCGCTTAATTTGGTGTTCGGGAGGGTACTGGGAGTTGTACTTGCAAATATTTACAATTTTAAAATTGCTCCACGTCGCTTGATATATGCGTGTTTTGCATACATTGTTAAATCTACGTCGTGTAAGTACATCTTATAAGTCTCCATAAAATAAACACACGCGAATACTGATTTCAGAAATAACAACTCAGAGCTAAAGTTCAAGGCCATCGTGTATCTACGCACTTGAAATGCTTTGCAACGTGTTGAGAAATTAGTTTTTAGGAAACTGTTTTGCGTGCACCCAGTGTGTTCATTTACAAAAAAAGAAAGTGATTTATACGTAACTCAGATACAGTAGTGCTTTGAACTTCTTTGCTCAAGATTGATTTTTGCCAATAAAACCGTATGGTGCTACTAGCAATCTCGTAACAAAATATTGTTGAAGGATAGGTTTTTTTTTTTTTGTTGTTTCTGTGTCATGTAACTTCGTGTAGGCAGCGCTATTAATGGCCTGTAATTAGTTAAACCACGAGTTCTTAGAGAAAATACGTATGTTTTATGTGCACATCCGCAGCTCTGTTTCATGGTCAGTTATTGAATGTTTTAACTCTCATGTGACCCGAGGTTCTACTGGCAAGTAACATGAAGATAGTTTTCGGTCTCTCAGAGCGTGTCTCTCTGACATCAAATCTAAGATATTTCGTTATTTCTAAAAATCTATCCCGACTCATTGTTTGGGTAAAGAATGAGGGACCCCATGTCTTGGACCATAAACTGAGGACTGGAAGATTTTTTTGCTCCGAACACACTTCTGGCATACAAAATGGCTATAAATGCATCGAGCTCGTCCAACGTAATTTCCCAACCAGAACTATTCAGTATTCTACACGCCTCAGTTTCAGTACAATGTTTGATGTCACGTAGCATATTTTCACTTACCATCAAACGCCAAGCACTTGACATGTTGCTTTCTGGTATATTCCTTTTGGCATGGCCTGTAGCACCACTCGTTTCACGCAAAATTTTCTGTAGGCTGCGTCTTCATGAAAGGTAAATTTAAAATGACTATTTATAATGAAAAAGAAACCAAGAACAACTATTTGCTTCACTTTAATGATTCGATTTACCTGAAGCAGTTTCAGAAGACTGTATTTGATGCTACTGAGTTCCATCTGCTGCTACCTCCATATTTCCAACAGCGCTACCAGAGCTCGGGGATGTAGTGGATGTTGCAGGTAGGCCATGTGCACCGACTTCTTCTCCTAAAAAGACGATTTTTTACATTATATTATTTCGAAAAATCAGCAGAAATACAGTATGGTTTGTAAGTAAATAGAGAATAAATATAATTAATTCAAGAAGGAAACCTGAATGCAGTAATATGTATAAAAAGAAGCATAATTGATTTTGGGAAAAATAATTTTTTTTAACTTGCATAAGTGATACGAGTTTTCGAAAGTTATTCTATTCAAGTCTTTATTTAGAGATGTCTGAGCAAACCAAACTAGGTCATTATAAATATAATAAATGAAATGAATAATGATGTTTCTTGGGGTTGGTGTGCATAATATTGTAATGAATATACAGTGAAGAACACTGCAAAAGACATTCACAAGTACTGTTTACCACAATGTTCATAATATGGTTTCAGAAGTTCACGAACATGTCTGGGACACAATCTCAGATATTAGGGTTATTAGCATAGTAGCAAACACACACACACACACACACTCATATATATGTATATATATATATATATATATATATATATATATATATATATATATATATATATATATACACACACACACACACACACACACACACACACACACACCTGCAGTGTTGGTAAAGATCTGAAATTCGTGAGACTGTGTTTGACTTGAAGTTGTCTTCTGATTTTTCACACTACAGCAGTACATTTTGCGTTGCATTTTGTTTTGCGTCCTTCTATAGTTTTTCTTCGTTTTGTCAAATTATTCTGTACTCCAACAATAGAATCGTCACTGTCTTCATCTGAACAGTCTTTCTTTTGAACGTAATCTTCATCACCACTATCTTCTTTGCTATTCGATTCGTCTGCTGAATCATTTTCAGAAAATTCCTGGAACTATTTTCGGGCCTCTTCAGGCGTGAGATGTTTCCGCATCCTAACCTGACTGAACTTGTTCAGAAGGGTACGATTATTCCATTGTAATCAATGCAGAATAATGACACGACAGACAACGACGTCTTACAAGACAAGAATTCCTAGAAGTGTGACGACCAACGTGGATGTCAGACAGGAAATACGATTTTCTCTCCTGGAACACATAAAGTAATGTAGCAGGTAAACATAATCTGCCAACTAGATAATAGCATATTGCATTTCAGCCATTATCGCCAACAGATAGTCGATGGGTATCTGTGACATTGAACTACTGTATGGATTTCACAACAAGTGTAGTTGCACGTCAGTGTAGTCGGGGTCATTGTGACTCCTTCAGTAATTGTAGGTATACATTCGTGTTTCTAAAAAACTATTGGTACAAAGTCATTCAAAATTGAATACTATGTAGTTTTCTATTATCTAGGAAAAGTAAAAAACGTACACCATTAAGAAAAAATTATTTCATTGAAAACAAAACACTTGAATTTTCGAAAGGGTCAAAATGACCCCTCCAGTAATTCTAGTGTTAGGGCGCTCGTATGTCGCTCGGGACAGCGTACAAACTGGCGAGCATGCTGCTCACGAGCGGTTCGCGAACCGCTCGGCTCGCAAGTGTGTACGCGCCCTTAGAGATCGAATTCCGAAAAAATCCCTTCTTAGTGCCCACCGATGACCTGAGAAGAAACCACACAAAAATTTTATGATTCTAGGTCCAGTGGTTTGGGCTGCAGTTTGATCTGTCAGTAAGTCATTCGGTGTAATGCATGTACACACACACTTTCTTTGTAAATAGTAAGTGTACATTTGGTCTAACAGTTTTCCAGTAAAAAAATTAAAATTTTTAAATAACTTTTTCAGCAAAAATGTAAAATTTTAAATAATTTTATTTACATGCATTGTTATTTTGTTGCTCGTACCTTATAACCCACAAATATATTTTTACGGTAATACGTGATATTTCAAATATAAAATTTTAAGACAGGTAATAGTTAAATTGTTATACAATACAAAAACATATGAATAAATACACATAAAAATTTTGTTAAGTCCATGAAACACTTTGACACATCTAGTGTCAGGTTTTTTTTTTGTCGTTGGTAAAAAGGAGAGGGCCCAATTATTGTTGTTTGCTCCGAGCCCTGGCATGCCTCTGGGCGGGTCTGCTACACACTCCTAAAAGAAAGAAAAAAATATTATATCTTCTTAATTTTCAAACTCTAGTGCTGTGTTACTACAAATAGTGAAATCAAATTTTCTCTGATTTACAAAAATTAACAAATATGTTAGTTAATTTAAACTGAATGTCAGTCTCATTTTGTACAATACAGTTCCTATAATGAAAATTATTCGCCAGATAATTAACTTGTTTTGTTTGCAACAATGTATTCAACTACAATACTTAGCGTCATTGTAAGCAGATATATTAGACTACAGTCAACTGACTAGTATTATGCTTAACGAAGTTTTACTGGTAGTTTTACTTGATAGCGAGTTAAATATGGTAATTTACTATCAGTTTGTAGGAGATACACGTATGTCACTCATGATATACAATGTCTAACTGATGTGTTGTAGCAATGCGGTGTGTCACTCAAATTGTAAAAGTGTTTAATTGCGGTGACGTCATATAGAGTACTAGGTTTAGCATTTGGCTATAGAAAGGATAGATAATTTTAGTAGTACGAATATTTATGGTCTGTAATTAATATTTTTTTTATTTATTTCATGTTGTCTTAAATGACTTAAATTTTCTTGTATTTTATTTTAATGTTTTGCAAGTTTAGTTTCTCTTTAGAATCTATAGGATCAGATAATCAGTGCCCCTACCTTGTTAGTTACTTAACATTATGCAATCATATATATTTTTGTGTTAGGACCCATATCCAAAATCTTGATTTTATTTTTTATTTTAATATTTTTATTTATATTTTATTTTTGTTTAATTTTTCGTTTGTAATAGTTCTACTGATCTAATGCCTGTGTTGGCGACGTCGTGAAGGCTTGAGGAACAGCCGCAAATGAGAGGGCGTTGTCTAGAGATAAGAGCAGCCTTGGCCGAGCTATAATGCCGATATGGCGTATTTTTTTAATTACCGTCTCGCTAGCACCGAAAGCTAGCACCATCGTAATGATTTTGTATAATTTTTGGACGGCCAAGTAAAGTTTGTTAAGCCAGGAAGCCCGTAGATTGTTTAGAAGAGTCTACGAGGCCGAAATGTCATTAATTATTTAGTGCACAAGATTTGAAGACGGCAGCGTCGGCGGCTTGGTGACGCCATTTCCGTAAGAGACGTGATTGGTATGACGCCGTCTTATTTTACCGCCCCCGAATACGAGTGCTACCCTGATTGCAGCACCAAAGACGCAATACACTCTCGGTAACTTGGTGAACTGCAGCCAAACAACAAGGGGGTCAAGTTTCCAGGCGAGTATCCAGACCTGTTCTTCTACGGCCGTGGCCCAGAGATATCTCTTTGCGAAATGCTGAACTATGTAACAATAAACTGTTAAAAAGCCACTAGGTAAATATTTCTTAAATAGTTTGCTTTAATTTATTCATCGGAATATTTATGTAGATTTATTTACCACATCCGATTATTTTTATAACATTAAAAATTTTATTTAGTTAGCCCAGAACAGTTGAATGGGTGAGATGAAAAAGGAAAATATTTCATATTTTACCGAAAATGAACTGATATAGCCAAGATGTACTGTACTTTATATGTAGATTTATTGATTGAAATGAGGAAAGAAAGGATTCTAGGAATCCTTACACCGCTAAAGGATTTTGAATTTTGAAATTTTATAGTTTTATGTAAAAGGAAATAATTCCCTTATTAACCTTAGCATTATGATATGATTGGCTATTCGCCACGAGAGTCGCTTAGCTAGTAATTCATTTGTTTGTGTAGTCTATAATGTTGTTTATGGTACAACATATGCCATTCTAAATGAGTGCTTAGTACATTGTCGATATTATAACATAAAATATATTGTTATATTAATTAAAACACCTCTTTTATGGAAACATGTATGTAAATTATTGTTTCATCGAGTATCAGAATGTCCTCGGCTCAATGAGATTAAAAAGGAAAACATTACATCCACTTTGATTGCATATAACTTTCATTACATAACATGTATTGTGTTTTCCAGTTAGTGTTCCATTTCCTCTAATCCTAATCCGTTCAACCCACAGTTTAGTGTCAAAACATATTTTCCTGTTTTCCCGAAAGTTGGCCAAAGTGGAATCTTTTCCTTCTTCATCTCACTAAGGTTAACTCTAGTACAGTTTAGAAAGATTAATGTTAAAAGTTTGGCACAGGGAAAATTGAGCACTAGTATCGCTAATGGGTGCAAACGGACCTATCACAGAGCTTTCCTGAATTTTTAGTTACATAATGGTGATAATCTAAAACGCAAAATTGATTTATTTTCACTTTAAAATTAAGTTTAATGACTTCCCGTTGTTCAAAGCCTATTTAAAATTAATTTTACTACATTTTCGAAATTTTTCTGGTCCATATGCGACTGCAGAGAAACTAGCGGCAGAAATTTTCCCTATGCCAAACTCTTCCATAAGAAAACACATTTTCTTTCTAACCTGTAGTAGAATTAACCTTAATCTCACTCGTTCAATAATTGTTACCCTTACATAAACAAACAATCCAACATGGCGTCCGTTTCGTCTTCTTTCACTTCAGTCCGATGGATATTTAAAGTGAGTGTTTCAATCCGGATGCTACACTCCAGTCCACCTCACCGACATGACTGGATTACTCACTCCACTCCTACTTTAGTCCAGTAGCAACATGTTTAAAGTAAAATTTGAATCAAGACTCTTCAGTCCACTCCTGGTTCAATCCGGATTCAGTTGTTACTCTAAACGTAGTACATGTCAAATGATCTTTAGTTGTATAGGCGTACCTCTTAGTAAGTTCATTTATGTTACCTGGGGGGGGGGTTAAATATCGCCTTTTATGTGTGCAACGCAAAATTTGTACCTGCGCTGCGTCTGCTAGCGCTGCATTGGAGTTATATACTCATATAATGGCATAGAAGAAGCATTTAACTTGCTCTGCACTTGCGTTGCGCCGCGCTGGTGCAAATATCAGGTGGCAATATTTTATCGGCCCCCTGATGTATATAGGCAGTTCATGTTACGTCACATGTATGTAATATAAGCACATTTCAACTACTATTTCATAATTTAGTTGTTATAACTTACGCATAATGTTTGGAACTAGCATAGTTTCTTTTGGACAAAGTTATCCAATTTTTTTTTCTAAACTCGTGTTATTCTGTAGTATGATTAATTAAGAATTGTATCACGGATACGCTATTCAGATTCCGTAGGTAGAGTCTATAATATTGCTGGTACAATGCCTTTTCATGTTTACCAACCGTACACAGAAGAATTGTCGATTTGTTCAGTCATTCATGCTCTCCAAAATAGTATGCAGTAATACTTTCACTTTGTTCGACTTACACTATCTTACCGGTCGAGAATACATATATTTATTATACTTTCTTAATTTTGAAATTAAACCGTCAAACATTAGTTATTATCTAAGGACGTTAAAGTTGGCCGTAGAGCATTATTTCGAGCATGTGTTGATAACGATACATTTTGACTCACATTTAGAAAAATTGTAAGTTATCCACGCAACGTTAATAAATGCAGTGTGCTGCCAAAAATATTGTTTTTTATAATTTAATACTTTTCAATGTTTTTTTTAAGATTGGCCAATAATTTCTTTAATTTATTCAGTAGTGTGATGAAAACATTTGTCATCATCAGTAACTGATAAAAATTATATGTGATATAATTGATTTGTTAATTCATATCTTAAAACGTTGGTACACATGCGCGTTACATAGAAAACGCATGAACATCAACGGAGTAGCTTACATAGAAAATGTATCTTTCATGAAACAATTTTTTTAACAATAGGAAAATAATGAACAAAATTTTCAAACCATAATATTTATTTCAAAATAACACACTTTAAGGAGGAACAAAACTCTTTCAATAATGGTGATTTTATAATAAAATACACATTATAAATTATGACATTCATTAAAAATTTTTTGGTGACACGTCATAGTTTTAATACAGGTAATATAAATACAATGTTGACACTAGCATAAAGGGATTTTATTTTTCAGAACACAAATAGTACAGCAATTTTTTGAATTTTTTTCATAAGAGTTTATAATTTTTTAGGGTTTGTTTTTTACGGTATAACACGTATTAGGTCAATTAAGCTTGTAGTGAAATAGTTGTGTTTGTGTCGTAAGGATTAACAAAAAAATTACATTTAATAAAGCAAGCTTTGGTAAGTACAACAGTTAAGCACGAAAATAACACAAGTTGAAGGATTCTATATTCTATATTTTCAAAACGCTAAGATTTTTTAAACAAAATTTTTAGTAACTATAGAGGTTGTCCGTAAATAATTGTCAAACATTCTGCCTTAGTTTCTCTATTGCGTTCTTACACGGAAGCTGAACGTTTTGTGACCAAACTGACACCTAATAAAAAACGTCAAAAAGGAACAACATAGCATAGTGACATTAACATATCCATGTGTTTTGGTAAAAATTCGAATGCTGCAGATTTAATCAAACAATACATCACTCACCGAGCTAATGAAACTTTTCGATGATAGACATATTCAACCTGTCACATTAACTTCACAACAAAACCTTCACAAGGGTTGCCAACAAAGGGAGTGTAATAATTATATATACAGTTAATTATATTCATGAACGCTTTTCGCGAATGTTTGATAATTGGAGGTGCCCTTGTGCTCCACAATTACATTCACACAGCCGAGGCATTACATTTCACTGCGAATCATATATCTCTGTTGAGTAAGATTCAGTTGACGTTTTGAAGTGAAAATTATTTTTGACCGTATCTACTGGCTTTGTTTCGTTTGAAACAGAGCATCCCCATTCAGAGTAATGTAAAGTATTCACTTAACATAATTAAATTTGTTAACGAACAATCTGTGAGCAAATTTATTTGGCGGAAGAAATTTACGTCTGTAATTTGTGAAAAATTTCTAGTTTAGAAACTTATCACATATCTGACTACTCACTGGCATCTATGACCTCTCCCAGCGTCAAAGACATTTTGTTCGGTATTTGTCAGGCAATTACAGCAGAAGGCCTCGGTATTTGTAATCAGAAGAAAATGGGTTAAGAGTAGACGAGGGTTTGTATTAAAGAACGTCTGCAGTGATTTTGGAATACCTTGGAAAACCGTAATCAGGATTCCCTAAGCCGGGGATCGGACCCGGGTCCTCCCGAATGTGAGTATAGTGTTTTTCACCACTGGTCCGCCTTGCTTTACCTGAAGAGAGCCTGCTATCTTCAATGTAACCATTACTCATCAAGGTATTTGTAGGCTAATTCTATGGTGCATAACGAAGCAGCAGTTCTATGCACATGAAAACTGCATACATTTCCTGCATCCAACTGTAACATACCAATTTGCTTAGTTACAGGATTCAGAGACTTTAAAAAGTTCAATGTTTTTAAAGACCTAGTACTTATATATGCTTTCGTTTATCTATGGCCACAGTTACCTCGCGCCCAGTCTAGAGATGTTTCGTTAATCCTTTCCGCCATGAGCTATGATTTAAATTTATTATTTGTATTTCAGTGACGTCTGTTTTTTTTAGCACATTGAGTAAACATTTCGGTTGTAATGTGACTGAACAGCTACCTGATCTGATCCAAGGGTTATCGATAGCAACGTTGGGATATGAGGAAGGTCACCAGGAAGGATTGGATACTTGTGGCGACAGAAGAAGAGTTTTGTTAGGAGCAAAAGGTAGAAGGACCTATAATTTCCGTTCGAAGCAGCGGATGAAGAAGTTGTACGCAACGTCAGATTTTAAGCTATTCTACAGTATTAAACCAGCAGTTGAAAGAAGACAGTCTAGTTGTCACCTATGACAATTATATATTGTCGTGCGTCTTAATGACTTCGGGAGCTGCTCACCCTACTCGGATGCTGAGAGTAACTGTACAACGTCAATGTAGTGGCCTCGTTCCAACAGTTGGTGAGGTCTACCATGTCTTCTAGGACAAGTCAACTTCCATCCATGGCAGAGGGGACTCACAACTTCGAAGGTCAGTCGCGACACACTGGTAACAGCGAACTGTCTATCAGGAGCTTTGGTGAAGCAACCTCCCAATTTATTTCACAATCGCAAGGTGTTCCTACTAAAGTTTCATTGCAGAAATTAATTTTAACATGAAAGAGAAAGAATTTGAATCAGAAACATTCTCTTCAAGAATTGGGACGATAGTGTTTTATTTTCTTTCGAAATCAAACCCACAAAACCCCAAAGAGTTAAATTATAATTCGGAAGCTGCTAATTTTCAGCCTTGGAATCAATTAGACATGCTGAAAAAGATTTCAAAGTTTAAGATGAAACGCCCTGCATTGGTACACACTTGGGTGGATGAGGTTGTTCGTTCTGTTGTAATTAGTCACGACTGATCTATTCAAAGTAAATACCCAGTAATTTAGTACTCATTCCCGCGGTTAAGACTCAGACGTCGTTGAAAATTTTAGTAATTCCTACATTATTCAGTTACAAGCATTATTTTTGTAACTTTAAATAATGAGTATAGGAAATAATATTCGGTAAAGATATGTCTGTGTACTGAGTTGTTCTTTCTAGTAGAACGAGTAGTGATAGCTCCAGTACAAATCCAACAGTGAACTGCCGATATATAGGTTTAGTCCCGGCCATTTATTATCCACAGATCATTATGCCGTGTATTAGTTGTATACTATTTGTATTTTTCCAGCACATGTTTTATTATTTCTAATTTGAGAGCGATTTGTTAGCTGAATTTAAATTGCATTATTAATTTAAGGGTACTATGATTATTCATTTTCACGAAGTATTTCTCTGTACTACGGTTTATATACACGTCTCCCAGTCCAGTCAAAGCGACCATAGGCTCGCTTCACGGGCCAGCTCGCCACGTCACTATCAGCTTGTAATACTACCCGCGAGAAACACAGCACGTGCCTGTAACCATCTTTTTCACACCGGGTAGAGACATTGTCTTCTATGCGCGTCCTTACGTTAGCGAAATTCGTGCACGCCTGCATTTCAGCTCGGCTGCAGGCACAACAGGTAACCTTTGCACCGCCTTGCTTTCTTAGACCTCCCGCAAGCAGCACGCATTGCGCATGGAGCATACTGTTCTTTCAGCGCTTGTTAGCACTCTATAGACATCCGCGCCCCATCTGTCGCCCGCATTCTAAATTAATAAGCGTCTCGTGCATGCTGTACCGCCCCACTTTTACCGCATTGTGAGAGCCAGGGGAGAACTCAGAATAGGGCGACTAGGGCCACTAATTTGAAGGGCATCTTGCACTGACAACATTACAAAGTAAACATTATGTGTAATATAAATACAGCGTTTGGTGGTTTATGATACTAGAGTGTCAAGCATTTATTGCATAAATATTAGATATTTATTAATTTATAGTAATTGACATTTTCAATTACAATAACTTTTCGGTTAAGTTGTCTACCATGAGATGCGCGACCTCGTGACTGCTCTAACTGCTCGTGATGGCTACGAATCGTAAATCGTTTTGGTGTTTGTGGAAGTATTTGGCTGAAATTTTATAATAATGGGGAAGATCAGGAGGTACCCATGTTCTACAAACAATTGTGATTCTGTTCATTCACGCGCAGAAGGGGGCGTGCAAATGTTCTACTTTCCCAAATATTTTAATAGGTTAGATAACGTCTTTGTGTAGCCAACCTGTAAACTAAAAGTTTTAGTTTCCGAAGTTGCCAGTGAATGATGCCCCCTTTTTAGCGGCTCGTTGGTTAACACGGTCGTGTCCACTCTTGAATACTTTACTTCCTCTGTAGTGAGAGCCTCTCCTCAACAAGCACGACGTGTCATGGAATCGCTCCTGCTAATATGGAGATTTTTGTCTTCGGGACTTAGAGCCCATGATTTTTTATTATTTGCTTTCACATCATGTAGTGTAGTTCTATTTTATATATCAGTGAAGGAATCTTGAGGCATTTGTGATGATATTTAATTTTTGTGTACTTCAAGATGCAAGCCATCGAGACTACCCTCCGTTTGGTAAGTCATCTCCCCGCGTCCGCACTTGTTCGGCCCTGTTTTGTTTCGTTAAAAACTAATTTTAATTCTCCACTTCCTTTTTATTTGTTAGAATGAAGGGTTCAAGTGTCCAATAAGCCGATAATTCAACTAACAAAAAAATTTATAAATTCTTCAATAACATTTTAAGAATAATTCAACAAGTAAATTTTCAGTACTCTAGTACGAGCCTTACATATGCATTTAACATGTCCTTTCTCTGGATATCTACTCGCCGCTACGTTCTATGTTTCAGCTAAGTTCTACGTCGCTGCATAAACTTTAAATGTGTTACGCACCACATTTGGTCATCCAAGACTTTTTATACTTTTTAAACCTTTGATATTTTAAAACAAAATTAATCCTTAATTTTATCAATATAATGTTTTCAAGTTACTAAATATTAGTTTGAAAAAAGGGTAGGTACACTAGGAATAATCATATTAAAAAGGGCTTGCATGAACCTGTTTACTTTATCAAATAATAACTGTTCAATACACATTTTGTAATTCAATTTTTCTTGTCTAGATGAAAATTTTGGCAGACCGCGCCCTTTAACTTTGTTTATAAATAACCCTTATAGTACTAGACTAATAAAAACATTGTTTAGATATAATTATTTTCCAATTTTACTATTTTTCTTTTCATATTTATTTATTTCTTTTTTTTTCGACTTTAAAGAATTCGAAATAAGATGCAGTACTTTTGGAAATGCCATGGTTTTGATCAAAAATTACCTATGGGTTTTCTGACTTGTTATTAGGGCTTTTAAATTATTTGTTGCTAGTGTGATTGCTTTTATGACAGAATTAACATTTCTCATAAAATGGTTATGTATCGAAAGCCTTATCTGACATTTTGTTATTTCCTGTCGATTTTAATATATTTTCTTCAATAATCAAACGAAAAATAGTTCATCAATGGTTTGGTTTTGTATGTCAACAGATTCCCAGGAAGCTACAACATATGACGTTTTACTAGGAAGTGACATTATTTTGATCATAATTAGCTTATCGCATACTTGTTCTTCCCGTTGCTTTGACTATAAAACAATATATGTAGTAGCTAATATGTGAGATTCGAATTCTTATTTCTTCATAAGCATTTAATAATTTACTACGTGTATTAAATTGGTACTTTTATCCTATTCTTGTAAATGTAGAGACAATAATTTTAACCACCGTGTTTCAGCAGAAATTGCACAGTTGAAAATATGTATCAATCAATAATTGTTCTTTTTCCAAAGCTCTTTTGTTTTACAATCCTTACCTCGCCATAAATTTAATTCCTTATCTTTCTTTGGCTTGGATGATAACCAGCAATACCTTTACATAGCCTTTTACTTCAGCTGTGATACTAGTATGGAACTTCCTTATATTTTAGTTTAACTCACCTTTAAGTTTGGTGACTTGTGTTGTTAGTTCCATCTTTGTAAAAAATTAATTTTGTGTAGTTATTGTCGTATGAAAAACTTGCAATATTGTAGTTAAAAGCACAATTTTAAACAACTTTTCCGTTTCTATCTCGCTGCTTCTCGGCCTCATATCTGTTAGGTAAATTATAAGACGTACGAGAAATTAAAAACCGAACATAATTATCTATACTAACCTATCGGTAATACCAGTAATCCTCTTTGTTCTATGAGCACTGCATTATGTCTCGGAGATGGTGGCTTGTAACAGATTAAATTGTTTTATTTTAAGATAATACAGTCGGATAAGATGTGATGGTTTTCAGTTCCTATCCTTCCATAGAAAATGCACAAAATATAAATTTATTGATTTTCAAACAATATCACTAACGAGAAAGAGAGTCTTAGCTCTTACGTAGCGTGTTCAACATGGCGCACCAGTTTATAGTAGAATATACCACTACATCGTCGTGACAAATGGTTGTCGCTTGAGACATCGTGTATGCGTGATTATAGTTATTATGGGAAACTTTTTGAAATGCACATGTTTGTAGACTGTACTTTAATGTTAATTCATATAACAGCATGCGTAATGCAATGTCATCTGAATAGCTGAAATACATATTACAACGCCGAAAAAAATAGTATAAAATTCTGTTTTGACCGTAAAACGCATATCCTTTTAGTTTTACTTTTATCGATATAATAAACGTTTTGGTCTAGTAGTTAAAATACATTTCTGACACACCAAGAGTTTTGGGCTCGCGTCATTATTTATCAATCACGTTCCTTTGTGTTGTTCGATTAGGTTCTTTTCTCTTTCGTGTAAGGAAACTTTACGTTACATTATGTTGTTTTTCCCTACGTAAACCTAAGTGTAAGTCTCTCTATCATGTCACAGAATTTCACTTTAATTTTCGCTGTGCGGAATAGTCATTTTTTATTAATTTCCTTCCAATTACCGTATGTTTAAAATAAACGTATTTGAAACTTTTTTTCTTCCCAAAGTTCTTTAAATACTGTAGAATGGTGTTATGCTGAAGGCAGCTTAGTTACAAACGTAAATAACTGACAAATTAAATAAGATCCTAAATTATTATACAACAAAACTTCAGCAGCTAAGCGACCAAAGTCAGACATGTAAGGTATTTCAAAATGAGAATATATTATTTAACTAAATAACAAGAAATGTTTTAGTAACAATTTTTCATGTACTACTTTATCAAATGTAGGGTGCTCTCTTTCTACATAATAATATTCCGTTACCATAACAATGGCACTCATAACTTTAAATGACTGAAAGTTAGTTAAACGTGTGACGTAGCAGTTCTCATTGTAATGTATGCTGCTACCCTATACTACTGAACTTACTAGTGTTTACTTTACGGACGATTATCTTGTATGCGTATGCTACCATAGGCATATTACCACGGCCGTAGAAGAACAGGTCTGGACGCTCACCTGAAAACTTGACCCCCTTGTTGTTTTGCTGTACTTCACTAAGTCCACGATAATGATATTGGTTTTTGGCGCTGGTGTTAGGGCGGTTGGCTCAAACTCCGCCCACTTCCGTTCCACTAAGATAAACAATTTATCAAAACGTATTTTTTTTATCAATTTATGAAATACTTCACTCGTTCACAAATTCAAGAAAATGCTCCAGCAATCTTTATTTACTCTATATATTTAACAATGGAAAAAAGTGGGCGGAGTTTTAGTCCGACCGCCCGCATTACAGCGCCAAAAAGTACGAAATTCTCGGTAACTTGACGAACTGCAGCCAAACAACAAGGGGGTCAAGCAAAATACATTGTTAGATAGGCGAGTGTCCAGACCTGTTCTTCTACGACCGTGGCATATTACACAATGCATGTGAGATTACGTAGTGTTACCTGACTTACCGACATTTAATAACAATCCCTTCATCCTGAAACGTAATTCACAACACACTTCTAGCTACGTGACTAGTAAAAGATGTAGCGTATATGGGTTTGCATGAAATTAATTATACATTTCTAGATGGTTTAGTGGGAAAAATCAATTGAAGATTATTCAGACCTCAGAATAAGGGGAAAAAATGGAAATATTTCTTTAAAACGACAAACCTCATGAAGTTGCAAGAGGTCAATTCCAATAATACCGGTATTTACTTGAAATTAATTGCCAGCCAGAAATTTCTACGCGAATGATTGTCGTTTGTAGTCTTTAATATTGGTAGATAAATTTATTATAAACACGTTAAAGAATTGAAATCAGTAGAACAAACTTAGTGAGTCTATTTAAATCAGGTTAGACGTAGGTTATATAAGTTCATACATTAAAGCCAGGAACGTTTATTAACATGGAAGAGTTTAGCGTATATCCTGAAAGCCATATGACGCCATATATGTAGGACGGCTTCTCTTATCACTGGATAGCAAACTATCCCTTTGAAGTCGGCTGAAATCCCTCGGTGGTTGTACTGAAGACAGGCCTTGGACACACCTCGTAGAATGCTCCTCTCCTTCTGATGTCCTACCTTAGGCCCTCGGACCCACACGGCTATAGTTCATTAGCACACGATATCAAATCGCGAAAGACTAATTAATATAACTTCGTGGTAGTCCCGAGTCCAGGCCCAGTTGACCTTTTCTTGACTCCATCTTCACCACAGAGGTGACCTTAAATTAACATCTCGACTCGGCTTTAATCAATTAAGGTAAATCCTAGAGTCAGCAACGACATTATTGCTGCCGCTCTTCTCATCGTCCCTTGTAATAAAAATAATAAAAAAATATGTCCGAAGGAAAAAAAAAGCTATAATCAGCACTCGCCAAAACAGTTCAAAACTTCGCAGGTTGTGCTGTGAGAATGGACATCAGGATAGTCATAGAGCAAATAGTTAGTTATAATAAAAAATGCAAATAATATGGTCTAGAAAAAATTAAAGTTGACATATTGTCATGCAACAAGCAAAAACACTATTCTTATTACACATAGGCCCTATAGATAATAAGCTGAGGTCTGGTCAAAATTAAATAATGTATCACATAAAATAACAAATCACATAGGAAAATAAACAAATACCGACACGTTATAAGAGTAATCTGCTAACAGCCTACCTACTCGGAACCTTGTTATAAGGCAACATAATGTATTCGTATAGTTTAATATTCTCAGTCCAATATTACAGGGTTGTATGCGTGAAACACAGAACACGACATTATGGTTGTCACTGTACACTACAAGAAACAGACATTGCTCTTGTCGTAATAATATTTCCATATTTATATTTATTTCGAGATATTTATTAAGGCTTATATATATATATATATATATATATATATATATATATATATATATATATATATATAGTATTTTACGTGTCCTTGAACTCCTCCTCGGCATTGTTAGAGAGTTACACGCGGTTTAAAAAGGATTCGGCAATGGCATGAATTTAAGATCCAGCCCAGCATTCACTAGACTGATTTCCTAAAAATCATTTAAAAGAGAAATCAGAACGGCCGGACAGGGAACTGAACTCATGACCTCTTGAACGCGAGGCGAGTATGTTAGTAGCCTTGTATAGGCTTTGTATGTTTTCATTCGGATCAGCGAAACTCCAAACTGATGCTGATAATTGTTTTGGATACGAATTAACTGATTTCTGACAATAATAAAATCATATCCTGTTTGCATTATCTTGAGTACAGCAATAACTCACGATAAAAGTAGAATAAAATAATTCGTGAAATTTCTAGTAAAAGAAGCGTTGTGCTAAGTGAAATAATAATGGTAAATATTTTTACAGATTATGCTTCAAAATAAATGCAATTAAAATTAGTTAACTACTTTTTCATCTGCCGCGTGTTTAATGAACATTTCTAGTGATCAAAGCTCATTTGACTACAAATAAGGAGCAAACTTTCAAAACCCGACATGTCCGCCTTATCTAGCTGTAGAGATAAGTGAATAAACATTGTAATTTACAGAACTAACTGAGAATAAACATACCTATTTCAATAAGACATGTGTTTTTTATGGAGTCTGAGTTCATACTCGTATGTAACACATACTTGTGTTTTGCTACAAATGAGAGTCAAATTTGGAAAAATCCGGCAAAAAAGCCTAACTGCAATATGTAAACCATCTCGCAAGCAAGCAAAATCCAGAAACACAGGATTGCTGTGTCAGTGTCCAATTAATTTGCTAATTTCTGTCAAGGCTACATATTGACTCAGTATCGCTCCAGCAGCTTGTGACGAATTTCCTGATGTTTTAATGAGACAATCAACCCACAACTGAAATCAACAATAAACTAAAAGTAGTGGAGCAATATAAAACCATACGATGCAAGTTAAAATAATATTTTTCTACAAAGTGTCTAACCACACATTGGAAGATTTAACGATTCCGGTGTTTTTAGTACTTAGTTGCAAAAAATATGTGTTTCGTATGTATTGACACTGATATATATATATATATATATATATATATATATATATATATATATATATATATATATATATATATATATATATATATATATATATATATATATATATATATATATATATATATATAAAAGTGAACGAAATTATTTCTTATTATGTTTAGGAAGTTCCCCGTAATAACTGCCGCAGGTCAACTGAGACTTATCAGAAGTTTCTTCGGAACTGGTTGAATACAGTTGAGCAACTATTTATCATATTTTTATATTAAATATAGCTTCATCTGATTGCGCAACAATCGCCTTAATCAAAGTAAGTCAAAACAGAAATGAAAACCAACAATGTGGAAGCAAAGGCGCGGACGGCATGATATTTCAGCCAAGTAGTTACAAACAAGGACATGACAAATAGTAAAATTAAACACCAAAGCAATAGTTTTCCGTACATACAGTCGTATAGTATATTATTTTAAGATTAATAATGTATAACGTCATACTTGATACACTAAAAAGCCCTTTGGTACAGCATGCAAATTATTTTCGTATCACCCGTCAATATTTAAGGAAGTAACCACGTACTTTGTATTTGTATACAAACGCATATATTGCCCATTACAATACTCATGAAACTCTATCGTAATATATTTTAACATTAAATAATGCTCTATTTGTTCTGAATAAACACCACTCCATGTTTTTCACTTTCAGAAGAACCAGGTCGCACATCAATATTTACACTCATACTGTGAAGATTAACACACGTGGTAACTGTTTTTCTTCTCTCGAATTTATAGAAGACGCTGCAATGAGACATGTCAAAACTTCGTACGAATATTCTCCATTCGCGTACAGAAGAAGAAACGCCACAGCATGACTGCAGTCATGAAAAACTCATTATTTATTTGAAACACTCCACGTGACACGTAGGAATTACGGAGCGCGGTCTTGAACGTCTCTGTGTGGAATGCCTTCATATTTACGACGTGTTGTATCAAGAATTGGATAATTGCCACATTGTGTTAGTAAAACATGTTCAGTTATATTCCAGGTAACTGAAGTGGGTCGTAGTGGAATATTATGAACCTATCAGTTTGTGCAGTGGTTGAACATATTTAACACGTAATAGAAAGGACCCTGTCTCGAACCCCTATCTGGCCATTCTTGTTTCAGTTTCCCAATTTGTTTCTAAATATTTCTACGCGAATGACCGGATGGTTCCCAAATACTGATCAAATAGAATATATTTTTCTTTTAATTATAATTTGCCAAATTATTACACCATATAAAACGTTGCAAAATCAATATACTAAAATAGTGTAAAGTAATTAGAAATCGATTTTTAACTCTGATAAAAAGATCTGTACATAAAGGCTATTTTTTATAAGTTGAAAAATGTTCTCATGTTGAATTCTATTTAAAGTAATTCTTTCCTCGAAGTCGTAGGAACGCCATGAAGCAAATTTCATTAACTTCATCTGCAGTCAAAGGTGAACTTTGGTTAATTTTCGTCGAAGTTTCATCGTAAATGAATGTGAGATACAGAAAGAAGAATATTGAGTTTTCTGACATATCTGTATCTCCGTAAATTGAGTAGAATTTTTGACAAAACATACTCAATTACCTACGCAATTTTTTAGGTCTTACATAAATAACATAATAATTTAGAATTTTCTACATTTTCAACTACAAATTAATTAATATTTGTTTAGTTTATAGCTATGTACTGGAGATTTTTTGCGAATTTATTTAAGCACAAGCTAAAATTAATGCTCGTATAGATAGCGCAATGAAGTAAAGGTATCAAGAGCATGCATGTGACAAACGTTTGACAGAAAGAAAAGTATAGTTGTAGGAACCATACATACTTCTGTTAAATTGTCGGTATTATCTGGGTTGTTCCTACAACAATCTGTTGTATAGAAGAAACAGTATGTTCTTTGAACATAAGACATTCATTTCTCCTCCAACATAACAGATTGTTATTGCAAAAATTAAGAAAATACCGACAGCCATAATATGCTGTTGTCCCCATTTTAAGAGAAGAATTGTGCATACAACAATACTCTCTGATATTCGTAGTCACAGATGATCATACACGCACAATGAATGAACGGCCTTGAGTTAGGACATTATCACTGCATGTTTTAAGGTCGTTGTTAGGCTGCACAACGTCTGCGGTACTGATACGTTATCAATTATTTAATTACAGTGCATCACTTCTAAAGTGATATTAGCCAGTAAGAAGCCTGCTAGAAACAAACGAATCAACGGATCATTGCTGCCATGGTAAGCAGTATTTTCCTAAAGCTGCAGTCGAAGAACAAATAGCCAAAACTTGAGTAAACGTTTGATATACTGGCATTTTCCTTTCCCTAGCTACAACCAATCATTTTATTCAACATTTTCAAGTCAGGTGAGAGGGTTTTAGGACCCTTGATTAACATTTTCAGCTTGGAAACAGACTTACAAATATTTGTTCCTACTACGGACTTTATATTACTAAAATACTCCGTGTAAAACAATTTCAAAGATGTGAATCTTTGAACACGTTATACTTAAATTTTTATATTGGTACATTACTGGATAATGCAAAATACCATCCAACTGTAGCACTGTCATTAACTTCGAAATGGTTTAGTTTCACACGATAGCAGTGACGGCATTCCACACAAACCTGAGCAAGACAGCGCAATATACACAGATATTTTTGAAACGGGAATTGTCTTATTTATACGAAGCATTGGTCGTGACTACTGTGTCGTTTGATCAGTTTTTCTTCCCTTGTATGTGAGGAATGTTTCGCCAAAGTTTTGACGTGGCATTACAGCATCCGGTTACAGCGCTTCATATGATCTCTCGCCCGCTCACAACAAATGGCCACATGTCTCAGTACTTGTCACACGATGACATCCTCGCGCACTGTGTGAGACAACTGACATGTTCACCTGGAAGTCAGCATGATGCAGAGTAGAGCAAACGTCAGCATTCCTTCACTGACACGGAAGGGTGGACAGCATCTGGAGACAGTCACGGGCGTGTTTTTACCTGCGAACAAACACAGATCTTCTTATATAAAAGAACACGAGTTTACTTGAATCATTTCATTGCTGGAAGAATTTCAAAAAAACACGTTATCCTAAAGTCTGTTTGGCAACTGCACAGTGTAGAAGAGTGGTTATTTTACACTTTCAATATATTTCCCGACATTTTATTCTGTAAGATCGGCAGAACTTCCCTACACGGAAAAAAAGAGTAAAGTTACAGTTACTATACTTTTGTTAAAATAGGGACAACAAAACAGTTTGGTTGTTGGTATTACTCTGGACAGTTCCTTCAACAATCTGTTTTGTAGAAGTTACCATTTGGCTTGTAAAAGAAACCAGACTATTTGTTTCTTCTACAAAACAGATTGTTGAAGGAACTGTCCCGAGTAGTACAAACAACCAAACTGTTTTTGTCCCTATTTTAACAAAAGTATGGTACCTACAACTATACTCTTTTCTCAGTGTACTGCATCTCAACATGAAACATCTTTCGGAACGACTAGAATCTGAACAGTGCCAATGTCCAGCGGCTTAGTCCCAACAATTTCAGTCTGTTTACTAAAACAGCTGGCAAATCGTTTTCTGACTAAACCCCACCAGCCTTTGTTAAATGTGATCTGATAGATGGAGATAATTATGTGTAAAATAATTATTTGCAAATTTCTCACACATGAGAGTTAAGACAGTAAATTTGTTTAACATACATCATCAGTATAGTTCACATACATTAAAAAAAAAACATTCAGATATATTCTGGTGTTGCCAGACTTGTATAATTCTCAACATTTGCTCCATTTACATTCTGAAGTGTATCACTTGTTTAGTTTTTCTAGACTACCTTAACGAGAGCGCTGCCAGTATAATCTCTCCTCACTAGACTGATCAGGTCCACGTATTGTATTTAGTTAGTGTAAACTTTTTAACAATCCTTCTTTTTTTTTTCTTGAAAAATTAGAAGGAGCCATGAGGATAATTCGCATCTAGTTTTGTATGGAATAATTACTATCTCAAATGTGAAGGTATCTTTCGCATGTGTCAAACGTGCTAGGCGATGCCGCTGGTCAGCGGGTTTTGTCCGGTATTGAGCATGGATAGACACATTTTTATGTAAATTTATTTCGTTGATGGGAGTATTCTTTTCTTTGTAGCATAGGAGGTGTGGTGTCTTAATACGAAGCCTATCTTAGAAAAAAAAACTACGACTAACTTTGTCATATAGATAACTACTGTACAACTTTAATGGTTACTCCACTTTATGTTATTTATAGAGAACATAAACACACAATTTCTTTCTTACAAATCTTCTTTGCTGTGGCTCAATTTCAAACAAAAATTTTCATCGTTTCAAAATTACTTAGATCGTGACATATAAAGCGTTTATAATAGCTCACTTAAAATTCAAATGATCATAATGCAGTGTTTGTTGACAGCAGTTTGAAATCACTACGTTTAAAGTCCTAACTTCGAGGCAATGGAAACGGACTTGAAGGATAGTGCAAAGTCTTGAGAGCTTGTGAGGACGACGTGAGATGAGGACGGAGCTGCGGTGAAGGGCGAATTAGAGTACTCCGAGAAAACCTGCTATATTTCTTATTTGTGAGAATCAGGAGTGATTCCGCCGAGAATATTGACTCCAGACCACCATGAAGTTAGGCTAGTGGTCTGACCACCGTGACACTCTGCGTTATTGAGAGATAAAAGTTTCATGAATTTTCACTTACATTGAGTACGTCAGCCGTGAAATTTGGAAGCTATCCTCACGAAGAAATGCTGTCGACGTCTGAAAGAATGATAACAGACGTACAAAAGAAAGATACTAAAATCTGAACACTGTGTGATTATTTTCTGAACGATACTGATGTTCCTTGTTAAAGGGAATGTCAATTTATCGGGTTTAAAGTGGGCAAGCAATGTTCGGTTCAGAAAGCGACCGCATTCCTACATCACATTATAAATCTGAATTAGTTGCCGCGATCAATAAAACCAGTTATTTTCTATTATTCAATTGTGGCTTGTCGCTACCCTTTGGTTCGAATTATTACAGTCATCAATGGATAATTTAAAAAAAAATCAAAGAGGTGGCAAAATTAATCAAATTACTCAATATACCATACATAAGGTATTGCATTCAACACATTAATGTTTAAATATTAACAATCAGCAAACTGTTAACTGCATCATATTATGCGCCGTAATGCCATACATGTAGCACCAAATAAAGCGGAAAATATCTAAAGTCGCAGTTTAAAAAATTCTCTCGGCAATAGCTCAAACGAATGTGAAGTCAAGGAATCCCAAAATATATCAGCCTGTGTTTAATAAGGTGTCGCTGACAGACGACCTAGTCAGAAAGCTGGCAGCCATTGCCTTTGAGTAACGAAGTTCGCTCAAATTCAGCGGAAATAGCAATTTTGTTAAGTGACGTTTAGAGAAGGAAATAATAATGTGTCACTAGCGTAGAACATTTTCTTTACTTTTAAGACGGGACTATGCAAAACAGCAGAACACTTTGTTCTTCTTAAAGTCCTCCAGAGAGAAAACGATTTACTGCCGCTCCAATTATTTCATTTTCACACAGGTCCCAGTGAGTTGGTTATGAGCATTTGAGTTTTGTAAGTTAAACACTCATTAAAATTTAATTTTCACGATTTTGTATGACGATTTCTAACTGGCTAAGCAAAACTTTAATTTATTTGGTTTTCCTTAATGGTATTGCTTATGTTCAATGATAAAAATAAAGACTTTTTTTTGTGGCTGTAAGCAAACTCCGCCTTAAAAATGTGAAAATCTTTTCATTTTATATAATGTTGCAATATTATGGAATCTGCTTAGCTGTCTAAGGTCAACTCTTTCGAAAAAAATTAATAAAAGTATATTTTTGGTTGTAACTACAACAGTAAACTGAAAGCTGTCTTATACGATGTATAGTTGTAATAATATTGTAAAGTCGACCTAAGATACGAATGTTAAAAATGCAGAGGGACTAATGCAGTCCTTAGCGATAGTTAGGATATTTAATGCTACAGAAGAAAAATAAGTAATGGTATTACTTCGCACATCCTTCAATAATGCTTGTTGCCGGAAGGTAATGTGTTGGTTTAAACTGAGGTCTTGCCCATGTTACCTGCAGTAATACTTTTCTACTTTCAAAATAGCTTATGTATCTACAATGCCCAGCAAATACTGGAGAGCCAAATATTAATCAATGGCTGTCAACACATATCGGTAATGGGGCCGAACCTGCAGAATATGCGGTTGATGATAAATTCATAGAAGAGAAGTATACTAGCAAATACAGGGGTAAATATATTAGAAATTGTTTCTCGGTGGCAGGAAATATAATATATTTCGAAGAATTTATGTAATATGTCAAGTTAATTTTCTCTGTTGAAAATAGTCACCATAAATGTCACATGCTTGATTGGTCTTAAGCGCTCTAATACGATGTGTAACTAATTGAAAATATCTGATAGCTATTTTGAACGAAGTGCTATATTTACGCTACCGTTTGGAATGTATGAGCAAGAAAGCGGTTGTGAACTTTCAGAAATTGAAGGACTTACGTAACCAAAATTAAGGACATAATTTTGAGACGCTTATAACACTGGATAAAGCTACATTATATATCATAATTACTTGTCAAGCAGTTATATGACAACACGCATGTGACCGTACTTTTTTCTTTATAATAAGACTGAACATGTCCCATAGGACATCACTGTTGGCAACAAGAAAGGCATGTTGGTAAATCACCACTGAGGCACTCCCCGTTGTAGCGGGAGTAATAACAGCTTATCTTTGAAAGAGAACTGACCATCCTTGTTGCACGGTAAAAATGAAAATTGCATTGAATTAAAAAGTAATCTATAAATTACCCTTATAAAAGAGACAAAACTGATGAATTGGCTCGAACAACGAAAGATAGACGCAATGAATAGTGAAATGCTCAACATAGGGCGAACAACAAGTAAATCAACTTAACTCCTAAAATGTTCAACAAACAATTTCAAACAGAAACTATGATGTGTAGTTAATTGAGTTGATGTTGGATAACTGACTGATATGAGTTGCCTGCAGTGTAATATATATTCGAATTGCTCAAACAGACACGTGAAGCAAAGGTTCGGTTTTTAATCTAGTTAACATAATGAATGGCGAAAACATTCACAAAATATGGAATATGTTTGGTACTATAATAGGCAAATGAGTAGAAGAGTACGAAAACTACAGAACAAATCAAGTAAACATTTTCTATAGTTAATTACAAACGTATCTGGTAAAATGTTAAGAGATAGGTTAAGTCCTAACACTTCGATAGGTGAAGAAGACAGGTTTTATGAAAGAATATTATTTATAGCCAAAAAATAAGCCACTGGGCTTTAACTCAGATAGGGAAAATGGTTCAACATTTTTCAAACTCGTAGTTTGACGTGTCTCCACGCGCAATACAGGATCTCTAGTGAATTGTTTAGATTTTGTGGATTGTAACATTTATAGTTTCTGCAGGTTTAAGTTTCATAAAATGAGGAAAATAACTGTCAAGTTGTTTACCCGTATTTATGTTAATTATATATTTGTGGTTGTAGCATGTTGCAATTGTTAAATTGAGAGTCGCAATGGTTGTGAGTTATGGCAGGTATATCAGAAAACTGACATAACATGTTAATAAAGGTATAGTGTTAATAGAATCAGCATTTTAAGACATATGTACTTAAATAACGTTATGATTACTGTAAATTTAAATAAAATTTTACTATTCTGACTATATGTATTATAATTTCTGTATGGACCTATTCCATTCAAATGCACAAAGTGGTACAACACATGAATGCAATGACTTTGTGTATGGCTTAAGTTGTATATTATACTGTTGCATATATATATATATATATATATATATATATATATATATATATATATATATATATATATAGTGTGTGCTGTCAACACTTACATAAAGTACATTTTCCCTTAAGAACGAGTATAATTTTTTCCAGCACAATAATTTTCGTCCGTCGCCAAGAATAAATAAACAAACTACATTTACTTAATATGTAAGTCACATCATACAAATATCAATCAACATCGGGGGTCACTGTGACCGAATTTTCAGACTATTGCCTCCTACCAAGGCGATTCGGGCTCGATTCCCGACGGGGTCAGTCACCGGAATTTCGCATGTGGGAATCGTGCCGGACGATGCCGCTGGTCGGCGGGTTTTCTCGCGGATGTCCCGTTTCCCCCACCCTTTCATTCCGGTGTTGCTTCATACTCTCCTCTGGTCACTCCATACCAGCGCTAAAGACGTAGATGTTAAGCGCTGACCAAAATATCTCACTCACTTTTACTTTACATAGCAAATTCAATGTTTTATTCACTTTTACGTATTTATGGCATTGGTAATTTATTATTATTACTGTAAGGCATGGACCCCATATGATGTTGCGGGCAAGGGACCCAGAATCGGGCGCGGGCCCCTTATTTTTTTAGGGTGCTAAAAGGTTGTTCACGCTACCATTTTGTATTGCGCTCATTTTCATTGCTCGGGCCATTTAAAATAACGAATAACTAGAGGCAAGATAATTTCGCGTATTGATTCTAGGTCAGGTTGAATGCCAATAATGTATTCTTCTCTACACCTTCTGTGATTAGACGACACCTGTTTCAACACATCTTTGACGACTGCAAGCCAATGATAAATAAGGAAACAAGTCGTGATGATAACACGTGTTACGGTTAGAAGCCAGTGGATATTTGACTTTTGCCAGTGTGTGTATAGGTCTGAGAAGTCTACGCTGTTACCAGATTAATATGCGAAATACTCGTGCCTTTACGAATAACATATTCCGAATGCAATTTTTCTGTGAAAAATGCACTTACCACTCTAATATTTCAAAATGGTACTGTAGTTAAAAATGCGCTTAACAACCTAGTATTTTAAAACAGCACTGTAGTTAAAAATGCACAAATCAACTTAAAAGCATAATTTTCCTAACTGCACTATGGTCGCATATAGGTTACATTTTTACTTCGTAATCAGTAAATGGAAATCTATAAATAAAAATAAATTTTGTAATAATGTTACAAATTTAAATTAAAAAATAAAACAGTATTTACTACTTTCTTTTAACATCTGGAAGAAGCATTTGAAGACGGTACAGAGGAAGAGACTGCCAAGCAGCAAATCCATGAGAGAAACAGTTTGTTGTAAGGGAAAGTCTTGAAGAGGCCTATAAAATGACTCATTTATAAAAAATTGAAATGAATTTACAGACATTAAAAAAAACACTAAACTAAATTATATACCTTCCTGGCTAAATTGGTCGATAACAGAAAAGTCGACACTTTTTGCCAATTCGTTTTCTATTGCTAAAATTGCTAAATTATTTAGATGTACTTGGCCAGTTGTGCTTCTCTGCCAGGTTTTGAGAGTGTCGACAATACTGCTGAAGAACCTTTCAGCAGTACACACTGTTACTAGAATTGTGCAAAAAAGCTTGTTTCCGGTGCACAAGTTGACTAAAATAGCTTCAAGTTTTTTTTTCTCATAAACAGAGTTGAGAAGCTTAAGAGGGTCCTTTTCTGGGTCAAACACGGTTTCGTGAACACTCTTCATTTACATTATATTTTCGTTCAAGACATCTGAATCTGCTTAAGTCTTGAGGGTACTTGGAAACCAGCAATTTAGTTTTCATTTTCAACTGCTCACTATCTAATTCCATAAAATTGAAAATTGCAGAAAGCATATCACAAAGCGGAAAATCAAGTTTTAAAATCTGCCACGGTCATATTCAAAACCGAAAAAATTACAGAAGCTTTAAATTTATTTGTTGCTTCTAGTTGAAGTTTTTCTTCATGTGTGTTTTCATCTGCGTTTTTACTAGATTGCCTCCTTGTAACGAAGAGAAGGGAGATACCAAGAGCCTCAGCAACAACTTTAGATTCCTGCAAAATAATTTCCCACGAAGCTCGCAGGTTTTGCATTTCAACAAGTAAATCCTTGACAAGTTGGGTCCCAACATTGAGGGAAATCCCTTTACTCTGAATTTAACATTTTATGGTCTCAATAGCAGACAAAACTGTGTGCCAAAATGAAGACATCAAAAGACCTTTGAAAGATGTCAAGTACTTCTTAAGTCCGAAAACGGTGTTTCGTGCTGATGGAGTCAAAGAATTTACCAAGTCTTTAAGGAGCAGGTCTAGAACTTTGAGGAAAGAAATATAGTGCTTTACTGTGGACCAACTGCTTGTAGTCTTCCACTCCAGCGGGTCTCGGAAAGGCTTTGCAAATACAATGGAATGTGCTGTTTCAACAACTCCCAGCGACCAGGACTGCTAGAAAATATTAAGCAAAAAACTTTCAATATTTTCAAAAACGTCAGTACATCATGATTCCGTTTAGCAGCATTAACACCATATCTGTCCAAGTAGTGTGCTCCGCAGGGAAAAAAAAAGAAACATTAGTTTTTTCCAAGTATTCTTGATTGAACTCCACTAATGTGTCCCCGCATGTTCGAACCATTGTCGTAACCCTGTGCACGACCATCTGAAAGTGGCACTTGCAGAGCTTACAAAGTGGAGAGTATTTCATCAGTTGTTGCTTCGCTTGTTTTCTGCTAAAGTTCTTAAACTCAGTAAATCTTTCACAGATTTCAAATACGTTTGTATCCTTATTTTGGAAAACGTAATGCAAAATAACAACATCCTGTTCTTGGTGGGAGACGTCAGAGATCGCATCAACAATAGTTCCATAAAAAAATTGCTTCTTCTCTTTGACTCAAGATGGTTTTCAAAAGTTTTTCACTGTGCAGTAAGTAAACTCATTTTGTGAGTACCAAGATAGGTAGTGAGCTTGACCCCTCGTGTTTTAGTCATTCAGTTGGTTTTCTTTAACTTTGGCCATATGTTCGCGAGTTACATAGTCATATTTGCCAATTATTTCCATTATTTCCCGAAAAACTTCCATTGCGAACATCACCAATGTGAGTAGTTTTCCCCTGGAAAGTCAAACCTCTGCTGCATGTAGCGTTGTACTTCGTTGCAGGCACATGCCTAGCCACGATCGCAGGCAAGTTATCAGTGAACATAACATACGGAATATCTATACTAGCATTTTTCTTCCCGGCCTACCGTCCTTCATCGCTACTCAGTAAAAAAAATAACTTTACTTTTACAGTTGACATTAGTGTCGACAGTAGAAAATAATTTTTGTACTGAAAACATCAACCAACCTTAAAAAAATTCAGTCTAGGGCCGGGTTCTCCACGTCCCGGGCCCGGGAGGTACACCTGGACCCCATGCTGTAAGGTTAAGACACAGACAATTCGTAAAATGTAAACAAAAAGTACGTCCAGAACCCGCATCAAATTTTATGAAAAACTATAAGGATGCGCATTCCTACGATCATATTTCTCATTATCGACGTTTGCTACACATTTACGCTGATGCATAAGATAGCGAATGTTGTAACTATTTCATAGCATTCAGTTCACTCTCTTTCTTTTAGGTTTACATACACTTTGCTATGACCCTCAAGAATAGGAACGGAAGACCAAGGATTCTTATTGTCCACTACGTTTCTTTGCAAGTGATGATGCGGTGCTGGTAAATTAGGTGTGTGTTGTCTTTGGGCCATGAAAACAGCTTAGTAATAGAACAGAAAAAATTTCACACCTAGGCGTACTAGAGCTATAGTCAGTGATTTGAATTTAAAAAGTGGGGTAGGGGTTTCCCAAAACTGTGATAAAGCAAAACCAATCGATCCCCCAATATACCGGAGGCATTCCCTCGATGAAATTTGGATTTTAAGGTACAATATGGTGCTCTTCAAATAGTATCCATAAGGTTATGCGGACACCGCTCTCGGATTCGTCCTTGGATGAACCCATTTATGTTACCTTTCGATATACAGATATCATAGGTACTTTTGTGACTCCGTTCAGGTACGATCATACTAGCGCGGTACCTTTAAAAACGTATAGGCGGACACACAGCACACCTGTTCAGTGCATGTCTGAGATGGCCTTAGCATATTTCCACACTTCATGGCCTCTATAACAAACAGTCGCAGATAGCCAGAAACTTCAAGAAGGCGATTACATTGGTGGAATCACAAGTGCGCGACAGACGCGACGCAAAGTGCGCGGCGTGAATAAAATAATTTGTTAGGAAACCAACGTCGAGAATTCTGTAACATCAGAGAGACAAAAATCGCGGACGCTACCCGAATCCCGAATAGCATGCATTTATTTTTAATTCGCGTCACGGACGCGACAAAGTAGGAAAACAAGATTATTTTGTGCCCAAATGTGGATGAAACTGATGAGTCGGTAGACAATTACATTTATTTATTTTACGAAAGATTTTTGTTTGTTTTTGCTAGCGAGTTTAAACCTATGACTATTTCACTTTTGAAAATACCGATGGACATTTAAATAATATTTTATATATTTTTTTACAAATAACCGTCAAAAAATTTGAAATACTCTTAACGTATATTACTGTCGCACACGAGATTAGTTTGTACTGGCAAGGAAATATTCACATTGTATATACATTTGTATTTGTCGCGCGGAAGGCGAAGTAGTGTTCGCAATAACATCGCGTCTGCCGTGCTGTGATTGGAGGATAATCGTACCATCGGCGGCATCGAGGGGCGTGTTGTCTAGACGCAGGCCGGGTTGAGGGTGCGGTGGCTGTGGCAGCTCAGTGTAGGGGTGCAGCCAGCGTGGTCGCTCAGCCTCGACACTCTTCTCAACTATCTGCCAGTAGACGTCGTGTATGCTGGCAGTGCAGCGCACCTTCAACCTGCCTCCAGACATGTGGTCCTGTGTGACTGGCAGTCGCAGTCCCAGTGTAGGTCTTCGCCTCTCCCCGCCTCCAGCCTCTGCCTCTGCTGGATACTGCCGCACCACGTCAGCCTGCGCCTTTAACAAACACATGCACACGAATATTACTATTGTTTTAAACGTTTTTATATTCGTACGAGATTTGCTTTGTTTTGTAGACATTCATTGTGGCTATTTTTTACTGTAATAAAAATTTTTTAGCTTTCGTAGTTTTTTATAATGACATGTCAAAGCCCAAATGTGCAAAGGACGGATTTATGGCTCAATGGAAAACCAACTGAATTACCAAAATGAAAAAAATTCACACGGAATAATGATGTTATAGGCTACAGAATATCCTATATAACAACAAAAATAATTTTAAGATTTTGTATTTAAAAACAATTTGAAATTTAATATTAAAACCTAGAAAATTCAAGAATTTTTAAAAAAATTTTAAAGTTTTTTTATTTTTGGTCCTTGTAGGTGACATCTTATTTATTCATTGTCAACAACTGAACATAAGGGGCTAAGTGCGAAAAGGTAAGTTTCTAGATAATAACGAAAACAGAATATTGCGACAAACAATATTGAACAAGAAATTATCCAAATGCGTTCACATATTTATTAGAAAGTAGTAAATACGAGCAATCAAACAGTAATCAATACAAAACACTTGAACATAAATAGATTTTTTTTTTTCAATGAAATAAAATGCTTTGATGTTACTCCAACCATCTACTTGTGCTGACGTACGGCGCGCATGAATATCATTAGGAGATACCACTTTAGGTATGTCTCGACGTAATGTTTTGCCACCTTTCTATGCATCTAACTCATTTTTGTCGAAAATGGTACCTAGCTTCTTTTGAATGTTAAGTCCTCAAGTTTTCATTGCGTTTTACAGTACCCATTTTTGTCTGCTTTAATTTACGAAATAAGTGACAAAAGTATTAGGCGCATCGCGGAGTGATTTGTAAAAAAAAAGAATTTTTTGTCATGCTATCTGAGAGTAAGTCAAGTACAGCACGATTGTCAAGTGCATTACGTGTTGCAACACAGGATTTATCTTGTATACGCTTTATGTCGAGTTATTTTAGGGCTTTAATTCTAGAGAAAAAATAGATGATATTTTTCTGACATGTCTAGCATTCAGTGAAGAAACCATGCTTCACCTCAAAGGTACAGGTAACCGAAAGAACAAACATGTTTGGGAATTACAGTACCCATGTTCCATTGACAAACATAAGCGATACTACACTAAAGGAAATGAAGTCTGCATAGTTACCTAGGAAGTAGTTTATTGTCCTTTCGTTTCTATTAAAAACACTTACACAGGATGTAATTCCTGCGAATGCATTCCATGTTGGCACAAGCCAAGAAGCATTTAAACAGAAAAGAGCACTAGTTCTTTGGTAAAAGAGGTTGTTTAGTATAGTCAAAGCATTTCAGCAAAACATAATAAATTACGAAAAAGTTGATTTTTGGTGGAGACATTCATGTTTTCTTGCTCAATTAATGTCCCCATCCACCGAAAGTGAGGCAACTCCGCCAACTTGAATCAATATCTGACAAAATATGCTATGTTCGAATATCTTGTTACAGTTTGTATTTAGAGCTAAATGTGCCAGGTAAAATTTAATCCACGCACATTTACAGCGAAAATACTTGTTGCTTTTTTGTGACTCATAGTATAAGATTTACAGTATAAATCTTGTTCTAGAGTAATTTCCTTCTCACCTCAAGGCCTTGGTAAAAGAGACTACATATCTTGAAGTTTACATTTTTATGAACACGGATATTGAGTTTAAGGCAATAGTTTGAATTTGATTACTGAGTGGCTTCTTTATTCGCCGCCCATTTTTTACCTGCTAATACTAATGACGATGCTAATGTTAACGCTGATGCAAACACACTAAATTTAAACAATACTCAGCAAACACAAACTGTCGGCAAGACGTCTGCCCGCTGTCTGAACTGTCCTCCAGTGTCTGCAGAACACGAAATGACAGCGGGCTAACACCGGCTTCTTGTCTTTTTCCAGACACCAGTCAGCAGTCACTAAAATGACACCTGCCTGATGTCCTTCTTCCGACACTCAACCAATTTTGAATCAAAAGACATCGGCCAGCTCTTGGCAGGTTTTCTTTTTCCGGACATCGGTTAGCTGTCGTTTAACAGATAGTGGCCCGCAGTCTTTTTCCGGCACTGAACCAACAATCGCCAAAAGATATCCGCCCATTACCGGCATGATGTCTTTTTCCAGACACTGGCAATCTGTCATGAAAACGACACCGATCAGATGTCTTTTTACGAAACTCAACCAACAGTAACAAAAAGACATCGGCCCATTACCGGCAGTATATATTTTTCCAGACACGTGTTAGCTGTCGTTAAACAGACAGTGGCACGCCATCTTTTGTACGACACTTAAACCCTCGTCGCAAGTAATATACAAGCCCGATACTGACAAGATGTCTTTTTCCAGACACAGGTAAGCTATCATTAAAAAGACAACCAGTGGATGTCCTTTTTATGACACTCACCAAACTATCACCAAAAATATACCGGCCCGTTACCGACATGATGCCTTTTCCCAGACACAGATTTACTAGTTTGTCATTTATGATGATCACCGCCTTCTGCATTTCCATAGTGTTCATACGAATTTCTTCTTCAACTTCTTGTGACAAAGACGTCTTCACACGTAGAACTCTAAAACCTTGCAATAATTCTTTGAGAGCACCTTTAAAAACCTAGCAAAATGCCAGTACACCCTCATTTTACAGTAATTGGCGAAGAGAACCACAACCACTTCTATTATTACTCTGAAGTAATCTCCACCTTTAGACGTAGAATTTTTTGTTCTTGCTAACCAAATGTTTATTTTTTTTTTTCAAAACTTTACTTGAAAGTATTAAAATTTTAACTGTGCTTCTTCGAGAGGGAAGATCATCTGTGTTGAATCCTTTTGGAACATGATGTCATTCATCTTAGTTTGTGATATATTATTTATTCTCCTCGGTGTGAGATAAAGTTTTTCCATGGTCCGTCTTCTGGGATCCAATAGAGGACAGTATATGAGTCAGTCCATGTATATACACTGAAAGATTCCACAGTTCTAAACATTCTTTCACATACATTGTAAGACGTACTCCAATTAATTACGCTATCAATTGTAGGTTTGGAATAGTAATTTCCTTTAGTGGAGCCACTCTTTTTCGCTAGTAGCAGTTCAACATGAGGCATGTTTAGGCCGTCTTTTTCACTTCTCATTTGCACCACCGATGTATAATATGACTGATAGCAAAATGTGTGCAGGCATACTTTTCTAAATAGTTTTTTCCTGTGGTGAAACAGAGCTTTTCAATTTCACTTCGGGTAACTTTGACAAATGTTTAATTTCTTCTGAGGTTTCCGCAGTAAAGCGGACTTTGCTTTTTTTTTTTTCAGATTTCTTAAGTTTTGGTGGCAGTGTGTCTAGACATGTGAAACCATAGGGTGGAATATCTTATGGGACACTGCCATAATAGTTCTTCTAGTTATGGGTCCCTCAGATAGGTTAGTTTCTCTCACACAGTAATAATGCAAATCCTTTCACTTTTCCCACAACTTAAGTGACGTTTAAAGCTCACATGTTATGTTATCTGACTGCTGTTTAGTATGTTCCCATCCTCTCAAATTAAACTTGACCGTTGATGTATGTTGAATTGTTGCATGGAAAATTTCGTTTGTCTAAATTTAGCTAATTAAATATAGCAATGTCCATGTAAAACGATTTTTGTAATTTTTTATGTAGTTGGCTTAACCTAGTTGTGAACATACCTAAGTGAACGGATTTTTCAGCTCCCAGGGCAAAGGAACTGCAGTTCACGCCAAAAACAACATGGCAATAGCAATATTGTGCACAAAATGTCCTTCCACTATGAATTCTCAATCATGATTTTTTCAAAAACAGGAACATGCAAAAATACTTTCTCAATGTCAGCTTTCAACCTTAATGTAAGTTTTCTCCCTAAACCATATTAACACAATGGAGATTAGCTCCAGGCAGTCAGCACAATCTGCCAAACAATAATCGATTGACAGAAAAACATTTTCTTTTGTACGAAGCATAAAAAGCAGACCTGAATTTTGTTGTGGAACTATTATTAAGATCTTCTCCAGGAAGCAATATTGTTACAAGTTTGAGCAAAAACTTTATGTGTGGGCAATTCCCATGAATTCTTTTGGGATATAGATCTTATAATTAGAAATAAAAGAGTTGAATTAAGTTATTGATTTACTAGCTCACAAAGCTTACACAAACACGAAACAACAATCAACTATAACTTTCACAACACAATAAGTAATGCACACAATTATTTATGTGTCACAGAAACATTAATTAACTTTTAAAATTAAAGTGAAAAAGAATGCCTACCATCAACTAATTAAACACTACAAGTCGCAATAAAATTCAGTCATATATCCAATCAACAGTCTCTCAAATAGTGACAGTGCACAACCTTAATAGTCCGCAGAGGTCGTGAATCGCCGTGTGCTGCACAGCACCCCGAATGCACCACTGTCTTCACTCTTGAGGTCTTCGGTTCGACTCCCGTCGCGCACCTCCTCTTCGCTTGTCAGCCCGCCGCAGCAGTCCTCTTGGTTCGCCCAACACTGCTCCGAAGGTAGCCGCCTGCTGCCTCACAGTAGACTCTGACGTCACCAAGATGTCTTCACCAGTCTCTCTCCATAGGCGTAGCACCTTCCTCTAGCACTACCAAGAACGAACTCTCTCAAATCTGTCGATTCGGCCCTCTTATACTCTTCGATACAGTTTGGGAATAACCACATTACAGGGGTCTAAAAATATACATTTCATCATGTTTCGGACATGATTTGAGTCTCGTAGGCCGATTCGCAGGATAAAAGCGCAGTTGGGACAGGTATCTATGGCGTAGCTTTGGTGTGACTTCCATCACGTAGCCACCCGGCTCGTGAATCATGGGTCAGTCCACAAAGTGTTACGAAACAGCTGCCGACCACGGGCCTCCAGGCACATGGCATGCAACACTGTCCCCTCCTTGAGTCTGTTCGTCCCGAAGAGACACAGCAGCCTCAGGTCCATTGTAGAGGGCCAATCTGTCGATGTGTACAACTTTAGGTCCTCTTGCCCGAGAGCCCCGATGAACAATCCGAAATCCCACATCATTGATCTTCTTCACTATTTCATAAGGGCCTTCCCAATTCTTCTGCAGCTTGGGACAGTACCCATTCTTTCTCTGAGGGTTGTACAACCACACCAGTTGTCCTTCTTGGAATGTTTCATCTGGTGCATTCCTATCGTAGTGAGTCTTCATCCTGTCGGTGTTGATCCTAATGTGTCGCCTGGCAAAGTTGTGAGTGTGAACCAACTTGCGATGTAACTCGATGGCATACACTGGGGACACAATCTGGTCTTCCTCCGCCGGTCGTCCGAACATCAGGTCGCTCGGGAGATGGGGCTCTCTTCCAAACCGCATCCTTGATGGTGTCACCTTAGTTGCTTCATGAATGGCAGAGCGGTATGCTAGCAGAAACAGTGGTACTTTGGAGTCCCAATCTTTTTGATTATCAGATACAAAGATGGACAGGTACTGCTCCAGGTTGCGATTTAGGCGTTCGACCATTCTATCAGATTGTGGATATAGCAGAGTGGTTCGGGTTTTCTTTATACCCATTATCCTCATCACTTCTTGGAAAAGGGCCGCTTCGATATTTCGTCCTTGGTCCGAGTGAAACTCCAATGGCACCCCAAACCATGAGAACACTTGTTCGACCAGTGCATCAGCCACCGTGCTGGCTTCTTGATTCGGTATGGGAGAAACCTTTGGCCATTTGATTAATGTAGTCCTGCACTACCAACAAGTACAGATTGTTTCTCTCGGTTATTGACAAGGGATCCAAGATTTCGATTGCCATTCTCTCAAATGGGGCACCCACATTGTACTTCTGGAGACGACCTCGTCCTCTGACCCAAGTACCTTTCTTTGCGGCACAGTCGTCACACATTCGGCACCATCTGTCGACATCTTCACGGCAATGGAGCCAGTAAAACCTCTCTCGAACCTTGTTGAGTGTCTTATTAATGCCGAAATGACCGCCTGACACTGAATTATGGAGCTCCTTCAGTACCTCTGGGATCTTGTTCTCTGGGAGGACAAACTGTAGGTGTTCATGTCTGCCATTTGCACTCTCCCATTTCCGGTAGAGGACACCATTATTCAGAAAAAGTGAATTCCACTGTGCTCAATATGCCTTGGTTGTAGCACTCTTTTCAGATTGCTCCTGCCATTCTGGTCGGTGGTCCTGTTCTTTCCAATCCAGTATTGGGCACAAGTCTGGGTCATTTTGTTGTTCTTCTCTTATCTTGTCGTCAGTCCAGGAGAACCTCCCATCGCCCGTGGATGCCTGACGCCTTGTTGTTCTGACACAGCGCACTCCGCTCTTCTCCTTTTGCCATTCACAATGACGACAGTTGGGGTCACAAGGCCTGAGGGATAATGCATCTGCATTATTATGGGAACGACCAGCATGGTGTTGCATATCAAAGTTGTATTCTTGAAGATGTTGTATCCATCGAGCTATTTGTCCTTCGGAATTCTTAAAGTTTAGTAGCCAGCGTAGAGCAGCATGATCTGTTCGCAAAGTAAAGTGTCTGCCATATAAGTAGTGGTGGAAATGTGATATGGACTTCACCATTGCCAATGGCTCCCTGCGAGTGACACAATAGTTTCTCTCTGGTTTCTGCAGCTCTTTGCTGAAATATTCTAGAGGCTTCTCTACTCCATCTTGAACCTGTGATAGCACAGCACCGATACCTACATCCCTCGTACCTGTGTCCAGTATAAACTCGCCTTCATTATCGGGGAAGCCCAAAACTGGAGGGGACGTAAAAAACTTCTTTTAATTTTCTGAAAGAGGCTTCACATTCAGACGTCCACAGAAAGTTTCTTTTGGCTTCAGTAAGCTCTTGTAGTGGCTTGGCAATCGTAGCAAATCCATGTACAAATTGCCGATAATAAGCACAGAGTCCAAGGAAGCTTCTCACCTGTGTCCTGTCTGTTGGTTGTGGCCAGTCTTTTATTGCCCTGGTTTTCTCTGGGTCAGTCTGGATTTCATCAGCTGATACCACATGCCCTAGGAAGCTAACTTTCTTTTGGAACAGGTGGCACTTCTTGGGAACCAGCTTCAGATTTGCAGCAGCCACTTTCTGGAACACGGAATCTAATCTGGTAAGGTGTTCTTCAAATGTTTTGCCTGTGACCACGATATCATCTAAGTAAACTTGGCAAATATCTAGAGGTAGGATCTTTTCCATTAGTCGTACGAAGGTAGCAGGGGCATTGCATAGCCCAAACGGCATGACTTTAAACTGCCAAGTTCCTTTCCCTTGTTCAGAGAAGGCTGTCTTCTCCCTGTCCTCTTGTGCCACCTCACATTGCCAGTAGCCACTCTTCATGTCAAGTGTAGAGAACCATTGTGACCCTGTCAAGCTGTACAGTGTGTCATCAATCCGGGGAGGGGGTAGCAGTCCTTTTTGGTCACATCATTCAGCCGACGGTAATCCACACAAAATCTTGTGGACCCATATTTCTTCTTAACTAGCACAACAGGTGATGTATGTATGCATGTGTGTATGATGTGGGCATGTGCGTGTGTGTATGCGTGTATGTGTGTATGTGTATGTATGTATGCATGCATGTATGTATGGGTGTATGTATATACATATGTAAGTACGTATGTATGTACTTATGCATATATATATATATGTATGTATGTTTGTATGTGTGTGTATATATGTATGTAATTTTGTATGAATGTGTGTAATGTGTATATGTATGATGTATGTATGTATTGTACCCAGTGCTAGTCTCAGGTACAGATAAATTAACATAGCGGTGTGTCAGTGAGAGAGAAGTATGTTGTTACTTCATACCAAAGAAAATATCCAAACATTAAAACTATGAAACTAGTATTATTATTCATTCCGAGTCTGAGGTAAAAACTGAGGTACTGACTGAGTACTAAGATACCTTCAAATTGTCTTTCATGAAAATATTAAAATTAAAAAAATTATTAATTTACAATGTTGGTCAAGGTTAAAATTAAATTTAATACATTAATGTGCATTTAAATTAAAATGTTATTCATCTTAATGATTTTTGCAAAAGTAACTTTAAAATTACATATTCCTTAATATTGATAACCTAAGCTTCTGCAGTTAACATGCGTTTACCATCTCATTTACCTCTGGGTAATCTCGAGCAGTCCATTTTCTAGTGACGGGCTTATTTCTCTGATCTTCCAGCATTTTGCCATTTCTTGTTTTAGTTTCCAGAAAATTATAACTTTTTAAATGCCCAGAGTAAGAATTATAAATAATAAGACATTGATTTGTGGTTTGTCAAATTATGAAATTATTTTAATATTTCTTATTTAAATGTTTTCTTTTCAAATATATGGAAACAAACAATATATAACATAATTGAAATAGGTTAGGAATGTAAGTGTATAGAATAAATAAAATGATTATTTAATTTATTTGAAAACCATACAATTAATAAAAAGTGGTACCCCACACAATATTTACCTATGGAAGTTAAAATATAAAATAGTTTCGAAAATATATATTGTATATATTTTCAAATAATTCCACAAAAAATTTATATTGTATTTCTTTTATAAAACCAAATGTTAGGATCATGACTTGAATCTTCTAAAACGTTTGTAAAGCTTCTTTATGAAACATATTAAGAATTAAATTTTAAAAAAAGGTAAATTGTGTAAAGACTTAGCTGACGATCCACGAAGGCTGGATAAATCTTGAGAGAAAATAATGCCATCGGGAGATAGCTACACGCTAATGGCAAAGGCAACACCATGCCAGCATTCCAACAAAAAGCAGGGAGATGGAGACCAGAGCAAACCCATAGTGGAAGCTAAAGCAGCCATGGTGCGCAACACAGAGAGGTGGGTGCTACAATGGCCTCGTCGGCAATGTGAAAAACTTGAAAAATGTAGCGTCCATGATGTGGACTTCACTGTAACAAAGTGAACACAAAGAAATAGAAAATACATATTAAAAGGCAAAATGGTCGCGGACGAAAGAAAATAGACGAGTACTAACCTTGAGGAACTGAAGAAGACATCACATCACAAAATTATAAAAAACAAACCAGTTCTATGACTGTTAAAACTATGTGGGTAATTTAAAGACTAATAACGCCATAATGGGCTGTCTATGTTCCAAAAAACATCACCCACAAGTAGGCCTACGCACCACGACGACAGATCATGACTCGTTCACGGCAGTACAAAGAGTGCTTGATCACGGCAAGGAAGTCAGCGAAGGGAGGAAGGCAGCAGAAGACAATTTAAAAGATCGCCACTAGATGGCAGGAGAAGTCAAAAAAAGATGGCACGGGAGATGCACGTGGACAGACGTGCACAGCAAGGACAAAATCACGTGATAATCATGCAGAGTACACGCGCTCTGACACAGCAGATGCCCTCACTGAAGCAAGGAACAATGAAAATAAAGAAAACAAAAACTTCGACTAAAGAATGCAAAATGTAGCCGAGCACGTCCGGCTAACAAAGAACATGTTACTGCAGCCTGAACCGGCTCTACTCATAACTAACATGTGAAGGAAAGATTGACTGAAATGAAAACACAGAATAACACCAAATTACTGTTAGTACAATGTAAACAAGTTAATTTCAACAAATAAATTTAAAAAATTAAGAAAATGAAACTAATTTGGAAAATATAGACAAAACATTTTTATTTTTATTTATATAAATCGTGACCACGGTCCTAGAAGAACAGGTCTGGACACTCGCTTATCTAACAATGTATTGTATTTTGCTTGACCCTCTTGTTGTTTGGCTGTAGTTCGTCAAGTTACCGAGAATGTCGTACTTTTTGGCGCTTATTTCCGGGAGGTCGGACTCAAATTCCGCCCACTTTTTTCCATTGTTAAATTTATAAAGTAAATAAAGATTGCTGGAGCCTTTTCTTAAATTTGTGAGAGAAGAAAGTATTTCATAAATTGATAAAAATACGTTTTGATAAATTGTTTATCTTAGTGGAAAGGAAGTGGGCGGAGTTTAGCCCGACCGCCGTAACATCAGCGCCAATAAAACACAATATTCTCGGTAACTTGGTGAACTACAGCCAAACAACAAGGGGGTCAAATATCCAGGCGAGTGTCCAGACTTGCTCTTTTACGGCCGTGGCCGTGACGTATATAATACGGCACAGTATGGCAACCGCCTTTTCGTTAAACAATCGCAATACGAGAAAGTTCATAATGATTCCCCTGGTCCAAGCGAATTTATAGTTAATTAACTTTGTATGTTACATAGCTAATTTGCATTACAGTCTGAGAGCTTTTTATTATTTAGAGGCTCATCAACACAAGTGTTTATAACCTCAAAACGTTTCAGCTCTCATGATGTGACGCCCAAAAAGGCGGATTAAACTACGTCACTGTTCTTACCTCCATGTACGTTACACACGTTGCTATGGCAATAAACAACCACACTCACCAATATGGAGGATGGTCTCCTTCCCCCTCCATCCCAAGATCTCGTACCCCTCGCTCTCCCCTTCCGTAAGACAAACGTTAAGCTCCATCTGTATGTTTATCTAATCTCTGGATTATGTTCTCTCTCGTATACAGTAGAATCCATGCATATATGAGATGATTATAATGCAAGTGAGGTAAGTCATTCACTTGGATAATTTGAGGTTACCACATCTTGGCCAATATTTCACGTTCCAAATTTAAACTAAGTGAGGTAAGTCACGGGAACCCTCTGTTAATATATAAGTTAGTTGGGTGGTTAGAAAATAATTTAGTTTATTAATGAGTCCGTACACAACAACATATATCCTACAAAGCTAAGAAATCCTGACTTACTTCACTTTAAATTTTAACCCTTGTAGATAAAACAAAGATGAATTATTTTCTACAGCCAACGTTATATATTGTGTGTTCTCCGTTTTTCTCGCAAAATACAAAAAAAAAAAAAATAAAATTTGATGGTGTTACCGCAACGAGCAGCCATTATTTCTTAAGAAAGCAAATTGTTCCTCTTTATGAGTGAGAAAAAAGTCTCGTTGACAACAACACTATTACATTGAATATGTCCTGCAATTATAAAAAGAACTGCGTTGAAGTATGACTAGTGCAAACTGAATATCCACATGCGTATTTATATTAGTAGAAAATAAAATAATGTAACAAGGTAAACCTCTTATTTTCCTATATATATTTGGCCATATGGAATGAGAGAGTTGTTGAGAATGCGTTTCACTCCATAGTGCTAAAAAATCCATATACAAAAAAAATTGAATAGAGAATTTTATGTTTGTTTCTTTCCTCTACAAGTTTTGATCTACATCCAAACAGTTATGAAATGCCTACACACAATAGTTTATTCTGAACACCATTTTTTAATATGGCTGCTCCTGATGTTATGTAAGGCCGAGAAAGAATTTATTTAAAAATTCCGTTTGAAACGTCTGCGACAGAAAATAACAGTGTCGTGTTTTTATTTACCCAAAGTCCCTGTATTATCAGTGCAGTTGTACTGTTTTATCTCTGTTGTGATGAAAACAAGGGTAAGTCAACAGTTAATTCGATCATACACTTCCTTCCACAAACAGCTGTGCTGAAACATAACCAGCAATGCACGAATAGCGCAGACGTCTAGTTGACAAACTAGATCAACCAATACGTGTGCCAGCTTACAACGGAAGAGTCCAAAAAATGTTTTATTATGGTATGTTTGTCTCGAGATGCTGTGATAATTACATTCAATTAATAGTAATTATACGCTAAGTACTATTATATCTATTATTGCAAGTGGGACGAATAAGTACTATCTGTCTCTGTTACTCCTGTTATATCATCAGCGGTAGCTATATTGACCTAGGAATTTTTTGGCTGTTTTTTTAAACACCGAAAACTTTGTGCGTATGAGAATTAACAAGCCCAAAAGCTACAGTTAAAACGCATTATATAATACGTATACAACATTTCAGAAATAATGTTACATATTGGGAACGTGGGCTCCTCCTTACCCCAAAACAAGAAAAGTTTGTGTAAACGTAGGTCCTGTAGTTCTCAGTATTTGAGTTAGTAATGGTAGCAAAAAGAATGTTGTTAGAAAATTTAATGATCTTATCGAAATATGCTAATGCCCGCATTTGTAGCCTATATGGCCGATGTGGCAGTATTTGACAGGGCGCGTCACTGCATGTTCCGACGTGTGATTGTGTGTGTGAGAAAGCAAGAAGATGTCATTTGGAATATTTACTGTGAGTTTCCGAGAAACCGTTGTGGACGAGGGGTTAGATCTCTCGCTTCTCCACTGAGACGATCTGGGTTTGATCCCCGGTGGGTACAGGCCAGAATTTTTCGCATGTGGGCAACGTGGCATACATTCCCATTGCCTGGTGAGTTTTCTCGGGGAACTCCCGTTTCCCCCGCCTTTCTCATTCCGTCGCTGCTCCGCACTCATCTCACCTAGCTTCATCAATTCCTCGGGCCGGAGGGCAACATGCATGTCTCGTTAGTCGAGCAAACAGCCCAACCTTCAACCTGGCCTTCTCTCACACTCCATACACAATGTAACCCTGGCGTACTTGTATCCCGAACGTAATTCAATTACGTAACCAAATTAATTTTACAACTGGTTAACTCGCAACATATTTAACTTAACTTCCATTAATAACTCAAAAACTGATTTCTGGATTTATGTTTATGTGGACTTATTTCATGTATTGGTGTAGCAATCCACCCTCCAAGTTTGAATAGGTTTTTCTGGAGTTCTGTGCGTAATATAATTTTAATTTCGGTAGCAATAAATATACTTATCTACCTGATGAAAACAATTTTTTTTCTTCCGAGAACGACGTAGTTAAAAGTGATCAAACCGCACAGAATATAATTTAACGAGTAAATCCCTTTTTTAACTCTCGCCAGGGCATCGAGGTAGTCAGCGGCTTTAAGCGCGGTATCACAACACTAACCGAGTTGACATTTCTGCTTATCTGTATTGTTAGGTTGTTTAGAAATACATATGCCTATTTGAACTGATTCACCATTGAACTCTAGTGAAATACGTTACCTTAATATAAACTCACAACTCCTTAACATCTAATCAACATTAATGAGGGAATTAGTAAAATGTTATTTTTGAATTATGAATATAATCACATTTTCAGAGTCATCAGGTAATGAGTATGCAAAAATTGTTTACTAATAACAATTCAAGGTTAAAGTGTTCTAGCAATGTATCTAAAAAAAAGTAACTTTAATGAAAATATTGCTACGATTTATAAACGGGAAATCTACCAGTTAGATGAGACGTTATGTTAAGTATAATGATTTCTGTTGATTGTATTCACTGTACCGTGGCTTTCTTTAACATGGCGAGATATTGCGTGCGACGTTGTTACCTGCACGCCATTGATGATCCAAGTGAGCTTGGCGGCGGGCTTGGACCACTGTGACGAGCAGTTAGCCTGGATGACGTCACCCACCTTGTAGCGGTGCCGCAGTCCTTTGATCACAGGCCGCTCCCTGGGAACCTCTGGAACATCACACAGACACGTCTGGAAACTTCTACAAGTACGTTACTTTAAAGGCGGTTGGCCAAGTAATTATTTATCCCCTAGGCTTCTTTTAAAATTATATTTAAAAAATTCACATACTAAAAATATGCGAAAACATAGTCATATTCAAGAATTCTTTTAATACATTTTTTACCTGAAATTACAAAGGTGTCATTCTGTAGCTTAAAAAATTTACTTTAACTTTAAATATTTTGATCAGTATCGTTTAAATAGTTTGCACTTAGACTAAGTAGCAAAAACAGTCAGATCGCTACTTTAACACGCACTAATATGAAAACCGTGGAACCGAAAAATATTTCGTTTATGGGAAAGTGCTATTACAGCAATGTGGAAAAGTTGGTCAATGTTTGGTATAATTATAAAATTGTGAATTTTCGGATGTAAAGAGTCCTTAAAAATCTAATATATTACCCAGCATATACAACTGAGTAAATAATAATGATAACTACCCACACCTAAAATACATATTAGGAATATAGTAGGCATACATAGACCCATGTTCGCTTGAACTAAATAAAATTCCTTTTTTGGACTCTGTAACAGTCATCTTGCCTGGCTAAATTCCTACGTATTTGTTATTTTAAAAATGGATTTATTTCATTCTAAAGTAACTGAACGATAAGCAGAGGAGTTTAGCTACTTTACATTCCACATTCACACACCCAACGTATCTTAAGATTTGTTTTTCAATTATTCTCGGTACGTATATGTAAATATTCGTAGCACATCACCCTCCCAACATCCCTTTGTTTTGACTATGACAAAGCCGATGGACACAAGTTCAATTGACCTTCAGTTGGTAAGCGCCGCCCCTCTGTTCAATATAGGCGTTTACGGATTCACAGTAGATTTAATCTACTCGGTAATATTTGTCACATGATCAGATCTACTCAGTAATTGAATTTTTAACTGTTTTTAGTGTACTTGAATCCGAAGAATAGAAGACTATGTTGGCGGCCTTAAAAATACGGATATTATTTGAATAAGAGGTATATTTCAGTCGTCGATTTGGCAGACATGAATTAATTACCAGGTTCGTGCAGTGCAGAATATCCTTTTGTAGTCGTACAATATACGTATATGGAATTACAATTGCACACTAGTAATGTATACTGTACAATAATGCTATACTTAACATCCAAAAATTCCCGTACGAGAGTTTACAATATGCAAATACATTTGAATGGGTGGGATGATAAAGGGAAAAAATCCATATTTTACAGAAATTGAACTGATATATCCGAGTTGCACTTTAAATGTAGCTCCCTTGATTGAGATTCAGAAATAAAATGATTTACACTGCCATAGGACTTTGAATTTCGACGTTATATGTAAAATTCCTTTCTTAATCTTAGCGTTACGGTGTGATTGGCTATTCGCCGCGAGAGTCGCTGTAGTAGTGTTTCTTTTGTTCATGTAGTCTACAGTGGTGTAAATGTACAGCATGTGACATTGTAAATGTGTGGTTAGTACAGTATAGGTATTATAACATAAATCATACATTAACAGCACCGCTATTATGGAAACATATGTAAATTCCTGTTTCATAGAGTTTCAGAACACCCCCGACTCAGTGAGATTAAAAAGGAAAACATTCCTTCAACTTTGATTGCATATAACTTCCTGTAGATAAAATGTATACTGTGTTTTTCAGGTACTGTTCCATTTTCCTAAAATCCTGACAAAGAAATGTCTTACTGTAAATTTTCCCATTCAACCTACAGTTTAGTGTCAAAGCAGGTTTTGTGTTTTCCTGAAAGTTGGCCAAAGTGGAATATTTTCCTTTTTCATCTCACCTATTAATTTAAATGGTTGAAAATGTATAAGTTCAGAAAACCTAGAAATTAATAGTTAAAAATTTATTCCATAGCAGAATTACGTTCTTCTGGCGACATTCTTACTTGTTAATCTCCTTCAGACTTCTTGTACAAACAACATACTGCATTTTGAATTCGTTTCCTTTGTTCAACGTGAGTGCCTTACAACATAATTTATCTCTTTTTGTGTATATACGCGGAAACTTGTGTTTGTTTACTTTTTACGCGGGTTTTTCCTTTGTATTTTCTGCTCGCGTCTACTCTGCATGATATACATGAGTGGATCCGACTGAGTTTAGTTCTACTACAGGTTAGAAAGGAAATGTGTATTCTTATGGAAGAGTTTGGCACAGGTAAAATTTCTGCCGTTAGTTACGTTGATATTGTTAAGGGACCAAATAAACTATGAAATCATAGTAAAGTTAAAATTAAATAGGCTTGGAAATGATAGCAGTAATTAAATTTAATTTCAAAGTGAGAAGAAACCAATTTCACGTTTTACATTACACACTTAACGAAACTTAAAATTCAGGAAAGCTCTGTCATTGGTCAATTTACACCCATTACCGATACCAGCGCTCGAGCGACAGAAATTGTCCCTGTGACAAACTTTTAACATTGATCTTTCTAACAACCAGTAGAATTAACCTTAATCCGGCCAAGACATCGAGTTGAATATTGAGAGATTCCGGACAACGCTAAACTGTACTCGCACGGAGTTTCCGACCGGTTTAAGAGTAATGTCTACTTTATCGAGTAGACGGAGTGAGGTTTCCGTACGCGTCTTATAGTATATCTCGTTGGGTGATACTCACCAACGACGTCCATCTCTCCTGTGACGAGGGCCGTGTGGAAGGACGGGGCGTCTGCAGAAACCTCGCAGCTGTACTTGCCCGACGACGACAGACTCACGTCTTCCAAGGTCACCGTCGTCGCATTCGAGCCTGCCTTCTGCAACACCAAATACACTGTAAATATACACCCCTGATATTGGCGGGAACGTATTTGCAGTCTATGTTTCAGTGCTTCGGGTGTACGTATGTATCTCTGCGCCATGGCTAGTGATTGGCTGTTTTGAACTGTTACGTGTGTTACGTTTTACTGCAAATCACAGACCACTGTAAAAAATTGAGGTAAATATACTCTAGATGTAACGAAAGCTAATTACCTCTACAAGTGAGGGAAAATTACTCAACACGTATCAAGGAAAGTTACTCAATTGGTAATGTAATTTTTAATTACATATTGGCCCAAGCCCTCTGGGACAATTTGACATAACGCGCGAGCGAAACTTCCTAGTGGTTTGTGTAGCGAATACACTAACTTACGGAAATTTCCACACATATTCGGAAATCAGATTTCCCATACATATTATGAGTAACATTACTAACATTTTTTTTACAGTGTGTGGTATCGCAGTGGCCTTGTCCTGACTGGAATGGTCGAATGAGAATAAAAGACACACAGTCAATAACAATGAAGCAAAGCTGCAGATGTGCACGTGAAGCAGTGGAACAAGTTGTTGCAGAAATATTTTCACAAGCATCACTGGTACCTAACTATAAATATACATACGGAAATTTTACGAATATATTCATGGAGACGTTAAACTTCGAACGACTGTACGTGTGGGTTTGTTTGGAACTGTACCGTTACACACAAATTACATTCTCTGGAACATATGTATATTTATGGAATAAAATGATAATTCATAAAAAATACGGACTTCAAAATTATAAATGTTAGTGAACTGTCATCTGAATATATACGAGTAGAAACACGTCGAGTTTTACTCAAAGTGATGGAAGGTTAAGGTTCACAATCGACAATCTAAAGATTTGGGTTCGAATTATGTTGCGTTCATTACTTAGTCTATTTTCTCAAAATAGTTACACGTAAAAATTATTTTTCAAACATGTGGTTTATGATCATAATAAAAAAAAAGTAAATTATTTTTTTTAATTTCAAGTACAAATACAATGCTAAAACTTGTAATTTTACAAGTTTATATTTTGTAATGTTTTTGCTAGAACAACCTTTTCTAGTTTTACAATGAATTTCTGTGGCAACTATGGATTTCTAAAAAATTTCCTTGTAGACCGATAAGCTCAACTTATGTACCAGTCAGCAAATCGTAGCCGACGACGATAATCATCCAGATCTGCCGTTTGTATCGTAGTGTTATGCTTTGTTTGTATATTATTGTTAGTAATTGTTAGTTAAAGAAGTTGAGCGTATTGTATATGTGAATTGATACTTTTTTGTAAGTAAAATATTATTATTTGCTTACAAGTTAAAATATCAAGATACAAGAGAGATATGTTATAAATAATTTTGTTGCAGCGAAAGAACTTTAGTTTATAAATTGCTATAAAACATTATGTAAGGAACAATCACGTGTTATAAGGTAAACTGACCACATATCGTGATATAGGCCTACCTAAATATCGTGATAAATATTTTTTTTGGGCTTCACAAAATTTCGAAGGATTTGTACACTTAACTCACTATGTTACCTATGGATAGCAGAAATGTGTATTTTCGGCAGTGAGTGATAAATGTATCAAACATATTAAAATGTTGAACAAATTTATTTTACTGATTTTCGAAACGTTAGTTTAATGAAGTTGACCCTATTAATTCATTTTATGGTCGAGTGTTAAACTGTTTCCAGATACTTAAGTAGCCTATTGTTACGGCGTGTTCGTGTATTGAGCGGCAGAATATTGAAGTGGCTGTGGCCCGAACGTCGCAAACACAACAGACGGAAAGACAGCCTCCCAATAATATCTTAGTTTCCCTCGCCTATACGTTCCTTAGTGCTCTGATTTTGAGCAGTTGAAGTGGGGAGTTCTGTAATATCGATATGTCCAGTTAAGTAATCGATGACAGTTGTTTTTAATTCATGGTCTGGTTTTAACTTCACGTGTGTGGACGTGTTCATGTTGGGCTGCTGTTGTAGGGCCTTCCCACGATGGGATCACACATGGCCGTGTGAAAGGCCGGAGTCTAGAATGTGGAAACGCTACATCGGGGGCCTGCTGCTTGTCACTTCTTGGCCACCGTACTCTCTGTAATGTGTCTAGATGCAGCTTTAGTGACGTGTACACGTCTACACAGACTAGGGCTACCAATGATCGACCGGCAGGAAGGTCTCCGATGCAGCGTTGCCACATTCCAGACTCCGGCCTTCTACTAAAGACGGCCGTGGATCAAAACACCGTGCACGTTATACAGACGCAGTTCTGGTGAGGTGAGAGGGGTTTAGGGCTCAATAACAACGAGGTCTGAAGATCCGATGAGGGAGAGGGGAGGTGAAGGGACATCACAACAACCATGCCCGAGACGTAATTCGAGCCCAGGATCTCTCACACCGTAAACCAACGCCTATTCGACTGCACTGGAGAGGCCGGCTTCGCACGCAGTTGTTGCTGTTGAAGGATCTATCTCACAGTACTTTAAGTGTTGTTCATTACACTGACAATGGCTCGTGTGCAGATGGATGGTGTCTCTTCGATGACAGCACGGACCTCCTCTTATAGCTGAAAATAACGCAATTCCCCAATGCAAGGGGACGATTTTAGCGACTACGTTACCCGGGGTGTATGATCTCCATTAAAGAAAACTTTGTTCGTAGATTAGAGTCATAACTAGAGATGATGATTTATCGCGGGAATACTTGACTGTTTGCTGGATTTCATCGCACGTTCAGCTTACCAGAAGATTATTGGCTTTAGCTGGTATTTGGAGCTGTTACCCTATTCGACTGAGCCAATAAGAATCCCAGTATTTTAATATTTTATGCCTGTTATTGGTCTACAGACACATACGTTGTGGCAGACGTACATCACCCAATCATGTGTGGTGCAATAAACTATAACGTTTTCAAGAGTATGTTGGCACATTACATTTTCGGAGTATACCATCATCTATGGTCATAACGGGCCGCGGTGGCCGAATGGTTAATGCCAGCGGCTGTAGCAGCTCAAATCAGACAATATATAGGATGGTTCATATGGCGTGGTTTCTTACTTCGAGTACGCAGAGAACAACTGCTGCTTCCGGTCACGAAGGGCGGCCTGGGATTAGTTGAGCATGAAGCTAAAGCGAGGGCTCTCTTTCAGAAAACCTTCATTCAAAGTCTCCTAAAAGGAGGCAGTTCGGTGGCATTATATCGTGCCACTTGGTGTGACAATCGGTTGATACCCCGCCAATATAATCGTGTAGTGCGATGTATAAAAACTACGCTCGAGGAACTACCGAACGACGCATCCATCTCCGCACGAATGCTTTATGATCATCTCAGACGGACGACAACTACAGTTCCATCTATTGAGAGCAAAATTCCTACCCTCAGATGGACTCAAATTTGGAAAAACATCACGGATCAAGAGATTCCAACGCAACTGCGCGCGGCTGCCTCTGCATTGATAAATGACATTTTCCCAACCAATTATTGACGGAAATGCATTGGTCTTTCCTACGATGACCGATGTGAAATATGTTGTGCTCGTGACACGACGTTACACAGGGTTGCCGAGTGTACTTATTCTGCTCCACTGTGGTGCTGGTGTAAACGACTATTATCAAGACTACTCAACATACCACCAGCAGAGGTACGCGTAGACAGGATGTGCTTTTTGGACTTTACCGCCTTTCCGTCTCCCGAACGCAGACCAGCCACATGGGTAATAATGAACTTAATAGACTTCACGCTTCGGGATGTGACGCCGTACTCACTTCGGTATTTTTTGGCGCATGTACGCCAAGCTAGATGGGCCATGGTTAAGGACGATACGCTACGGCGAAGATACGGACATTACCTGTTAATGTTTTAAATAATCCTATTTAGAATGTATGTTTCACCAACTACACAGTGATTATTGGTTGTTTATATTTGTTTTTTTTTTTTTTCAGCAATGGACTTTTCTGAAGTGTGATACATTACCCCATGTAATATATACAATGTAACAATTTTACGTTAATAAAACACAAAAAAAAAAGAAAATTGGTCAGAACATTCACATCCCACCAAGGCGATCCGGGTTCGATTCCCGGCGGGGTCAGTCCCCGAATTTTTGCATGTGGGAATCGTGCCGTTGGTCGGCGGGATTTCTCGGGGATCTGCCATTTATCCCTCCCTTTCATTCCGGTGCTACTCCATAATCTCCTCTTGTCACCCCTCACTAGCGCTAAAGACCTCGATGTTAAGCGCTGACCAAAATCTCTCACTTACTCATCCATTCTAGTCATAACTGCAAATTGTTTCTAAAATATATTTTTACTGTAAAGTTGGCATTCGACTGCACCGCAGTTGAACTTTTAACGTATATCTAAGCCGTAATTAATAGAGCAGTTTTTTTATATTATTAATTTGCTCAACTGACTACGACTTAAATATACGTTACAAGTTCAACTACGATGATTTTATTGTAGCGCACGGTAAATATAATTGATATTATAGTAACAAATTTCGCATTTACCTTCTCAGAATTTCATAAGAGCGAAAAATAAAATAATTCAATATGGCGACTGATGCCGATCTTAACAACTAGACAAAATGATTTTTGGTGAGAAAAGAAATGCCTGTCGTGCACATCTGCAGCTTCGTGGTTATTGGTAGATTATGCGCTGTGCAGAAGCGTCGCTCATTCGACTCTGCCAATGACAATAAGTAAAGAGATTTCGGTCAGCACTTAACATCTACTCTTTGACGTTGGTGAATGTTGACACGGTGTGAGCATGGAGCAGCGCCGAAATGAATAGTGGATGAAACGGAAGATCCCCGAGAAATTCCGCCGGTCAGCGGTATCGTCCGGCATTATTCCCACATGCGAAAATCCGGTGACAGACCCCGCCAGGAATCGAACCCGGATCGTCTTAGTAGGAGGCGAGTGCTCTAGTCACTGCGCAAACAGTGTCCCTTAAGAGTGAGTGATAGTCGCCATCTTGCACATTTTGTAATTTGTGTCATATCTTTCCTTCTGAGTCGGTTTTTTGGAACTTTAACCTAAGCACGGAATAGAACACATATTGATAGAATTTTGGACACCACAGATCTTTATTTTTCGTTACTGTTGTTACGGATCAAACTGCAGTTAGAAAATTCTTATTACTATCTTAACGGCAATTCGATCTGTAACAATATTAATGGAAAATAAAGATTTATGGTGTCTAAAATTATATCCAGTATTGCATTGCATTGTATTATATTGTATTCCGTAGTTAGGTCAAAGTTCCAAAAAATTACCCAGAAGAAAAGTTTTGACACAAAATACAAAAATTCAAGATACTGACCGTCGCTCACTCTCTCAGAATGAGATTACAGCGACACCACGCATTACGAATTGCTAGAGCCCACGAATTTTGGTGAAAATAATTCTGCAACAATATGTGTCAATGCCTTGTGTGCACATATGCAGCTCTGCTTCATGGTCAGTAATTGGCTGTTTGTAACTCTCAGCATCTTAGGGTTCCACCCGCAAATCACAGACGTGTGGTGTCGCAGTAACCTTGTTCCTGTTGGCACAGTCAAACGAGCCACGCCTATATTCTGCCAATAACCATAAAGCAGACCTGCAGATGTGCACGTAAGGCATTGAAACGAACTGTTGCAGAATTCTTTTCACCAAAATTCGTGGGCTCTACGAATTGCGGGTACAATCCCAAGACATTGGAAGTTGATAACAGCCAATGACTGACCACGTAGCAGAGCTACAGTTGTTCACTAAAGACACTGAAACAATTTGCTGCAGAATTTTTTGTCCGATATAATCACTGGATCTATTGATTACCTACTTCGAGAAAAATTGGTTATTTTGCTTTCGGTATATGGGCTATTTTATTAAGGATCACCTGGTGGGATTTATCGTTGTATTTTAGACTCAGCCCATTTATAATGTTTTTGTTTTAAACTTTGTAGAACTGATATTTCAGAAACCTATTTAATTGCAAGGTTTGAATTTAATAATACATTTCAAAATGTCATGTATACATATTAAGGAGTTTCTTCAAATCGGAATCTTTGCTCGCTTGTAGTCATATTTCAATTTCTGAAATTATGACTGCAAATAATGTTAGAAAACGTAAAGAACACAAAATAACTACCTACTAGAATTTTTTCAGGAAATCTTATTAACCTTTTTTGTTTAAACAAGCAAATTTTTAAGCTGTAGGGAATTTTAGCTCATTTATTACATGCTTATTTGACATTACACTGAAATAAATAAATATAAAACTTTAAAATTTCTCTCAGAGTATAATTTAAATTTAATCATCTACCCTTTCTTACACATTATTCAGACAAATGTTGTATACCACATCAAAAAATCACAATATATAACCAAAATATTTACGACAAATTTTTAATCATTTATAAATAATTTTTCCCCCTCATTTACGCAAAAAGTATTTTAAGATGACACGTAACTAAATGACATTTGGAAGTATTGCACTTAATTTGTATGGAATTAGTTTTTTCAACAAACTTGCTTTACACCAGAACGATACATAGGTGCTAAACGAGCGCGTTTTATTTCTGTCCTACTATTAATAAAAATTGGACATTTTATTTATAAATGTGGACTTAATTTATTATTGTATGGATATCGTAAAATAAACTATTGTTTTGATTACGGCACGAAACACGAAATATTTGGTCTAATCTAGAAAGAAACTCTGAGTTTGCAATAGTTAAAAGAAAGAGCTTTAGTAATGAACGCAACGTTGTTAAAAATAATATAACTACTGTTAACTATGACACATGTGTTGCCCTACCACTAAAAAGAGCATATAAAATGGTTATATAATAATACCATTTTCTGATAGATAATGACGAAATTTTGTAATATTATAAATTTTATGGGTCATTTCTTTGGTAACAAAAAAATCTATAACATGTTTTATGAAATGGATGTTAAGTTTTTACTGTTATAAATGTTCAAGAGTTTTCTTATGAATGTACAGTACATATGAAACTTTTAACTCTTGAGTATTTCGACACTGTCTAGTGCTAAGATATATTTTTTACGCTTCAATTACAGTATTATTTAAACGCAACACATTTTCGAGATGTCCGAAAATTCGCAGCTCGTCAATAACTCTTAATTTGCCAACGCCTTCATTTTCACGCTGGTTTAAAACCCGGAAACTCATGACATAAAAAAATCTAAAGCAGTTGCAGCAATGGACGTCACCTGAGTCAAATTAATAACTCTCGTCTTGTAACGTCCTACGTACGATATTGCCTCGAAAGGAACAACGTCTTTTTTCCACAGACAAAAAGCTATTGTACGGCAAGCGTTGGGAAAATTGTTTCTCATTGATTAAAGTTCTATTAGCTGGTACGCTTTGTAAAAAAAAGTGTTGTTTAGGTTAACGTACATGTAAAAGAAAGCTTCCATCTTGTATGCGCCATTTCACTTCAGCATAACTTTTATTTTACGCAGCTTTATTGTAAGCTAGGGAACTTGTCTTTTTTCGTCCAGGAGAGAAAGTAAGAAGGCTACATTTTACAACTATTTTTTTTTATGTTGGGTTGGCAGAATTCTCACCGGAAATTCCGGGAAGATATCTTAAATAACAAAACTGCGAGAGTTGAAACAACCCCGGCAAGGATTCCAGAGTTGAAAATACAGTAATATTGGTACAAAGTTTCAGGGATGTTTTGTTTCGGTACACAAAACTAACCGTTATTAATACCTACCCGGTAAATACCAGGTAGTATGTTTTATGGTTGTGTAATAACAATTTGTGGTTAAAATATAACAGATATCGGATGTGTTTTGTAGCACGATTGTTTCTGCTCGTCCTGAAAATACTTCTTACGACTGTTTTTAGATCGAAATACCTTAATCTGTAAAAATTGTGTAATTTAATCATTTGTAACACTGGTGGCCAATAAATACTCTAAAAATCAATCTCCTGTATAGCGTGTTACGATTACACAAATAACATCAGACTCTCAGGATATTTGTAATTCATTAATATTGTGTATTGTTAATTAGTATAGTTCATTTAGTACGTGTCTAATGATAAGTTCTTTAGCATTCTTAGTAACACGTCAGTTTTTTTTTCTAAATGTATTATTAGGAGGCCGGTAGTTTTCGCGAACATACTTTTGAACATCTTTGTTTCAATACCTTATGTGCATATCTGTAGTTCTGCTTCGTGGTTATTGGCAGCGTGTTTCCGTGTAAAGGCGTCACTTATTGGACGGTGCCTTTATTATATCAAGGTTACTGCGACACAGCACGTCACTGGTTACTGGGTCGAACCACAAGACTCGGAGAGATAAACATAAAATATTTGACCACGAAGCGGAGCTGCAGGTGTGCACATAAGACATTGAAACTATTTCATGCATTAAATAGTTTCGCGGAAACTCTTGGCCCGTACGTATTTCTTCTATCTCCAAAGTGTTACCTATCTGAATAACCCGATACTTCACTTAAAATGACAAAAGGAAAATAACCAGATAGAGTTAGTTGACTTGGCGCATTCAGTCACGAAGGTAAGTTGGCTTCACCTCAGTGTCGCAGCGTGGGTGTGTTGCAAGGTAAGCTGTATTTCGCGACGTCTGTACAAATCCTGGAGTTGCCTTTTATAAGTGGCATCGCTAGGGACCCCTGTTTGTTTCAGTGCCTTGCGTGCACATCTGCAGTTCTGCTTCACGTTTATTGCCGTCTTGTCTATCTGAAGTGACGTCTCTCATTTAACTGTGCCAATCAGAACAAGGTTACTACTTCACCACACGTCTGTGATTTGCCGGTAGAATCCCAAGGCTCGTGACAGTCAAAACAGCCAATCACTGACCACGAAGCAGAACTGCAGATGTGCACGTAAAGCACTGAAACAAAGTGAGGCAAAATTCTTTTCGCGAAAACCCAGGGTCCCTAGGCAACACACTCGTGCCTCGCCACTACCGATAACCAACTCATGAATCTGTACAGACGTCGTAAAGTACAGCTTACCTTGCAACACACCGACGACACGCCACTGCTTCACATGTCGTCGACAACGACACCATTAGACAAGATGATACACAACTTAATCCAAGAACTAGGACTGAGAGAGAAATCATCCAATGCCTGTTTAACAACAATCTCAGCGTTCGCCTGGAGAGATTTCGGCAGACCACGGAAAATCTACATCAGGGCGTTCAGATCAGGGTATCGAACCCAGGTCCTCCCGAGTACAAGCCCAACGTGTTACAGCTGCACCACCTCACTCGGTATTCCCTCAGTCATGTGACCAGATTTACTTTATCAGCAGAAATAATGACCAATCAAACTAAGAGCGTCATAACTGATATTTTAGTAATATTTGTATTATTCTTCCTTCCCGCTAAAAATTTTACTGAAATTGGTTGTATATCCTCTTTTTTATGTTACCAGTTGTAGGAAGATTTGTATAAGCCCACAGTCTAAAATATTGGACATTGGTACGGTTTTAAGGAATCGCTAAGAAATGTCCTTTAAAAGACACGGTGTTCATAGTTGGAGGGGGCCACTAAGTTAAATTGTTCGACTTACACATTACCGGAATATTTTAAATCTTACGTAAAATATGGTTAAAGGTACGTAAACACTGCGCATTTATTCTATACAGGTTGAACGTCAATAACGTTTATCTCGCTGTCACTTCTACGACTGGACGAAATCGATTTTGATAAGCCTTTGACTACTGCAAGACAGCATCAAATCCGGAAATAATTCGTACGAATACCACGTCACAGACTAAATGTCAACACAAACGTGAAATGATGTGGCCTTTCATTTGATACCGGGCGAACTTTGCCGCTGATTGGCTGCCCGAGGCTATTGGTACAAGCTCCTGCACAGGTTTCCTATTTGTCTGGGTGTCAGCTAGCAGGGACAGTCACCTTTCGCTGATTGGCGGCCGGAGTTCCGCCTCGTTGCTGGCCAGGAGGTCCAGTTCGCCGTTATACCCGCTATTTCACTTCTGTATTCCTTAATATTCTATGATCGCGTCCTCCGTTCTTATACGGTTAGAAGCCAAATAAATTTTGGTATGTGCATGCATAGACCTGAGAAACCTATGCTTCTGCTATATAAATCATAGAAATTAATGCACTTCTCAAGATGGTGGATTTTCCTACGTTCGACACAAATAACGGGGCAAAGATTCTTATAGTAGAATAATCTAACGTCTAACATAAACATTAACTAATCCTATATTGCATGGAATTACGTCAGAGCAATGCTACAAGGATCTAAGTGTACAGGTTTGGGACCATATGTATTTAAGCACTTATTTTTTGTTTCGAATGATAGACGCAATGTGCTTGTAAAAATGTAAATGGCATGAACGTAACGGGATGAGAAGGTTCAGTAACAACTTAGATGACCAGCGCCACCGCAATCTAGAGGACCACTCTGAAGGCAAATAGACGAATAGAGACATGAACAGTCATGGTTGAAAATATCGCTACTAAAGACAGAATGTCAGGAAGGATTAATCCTTTTCAGCTTGAATGTATCACTTGTCTTATCAATGAAAGACTAGAGACGTTGATCTATGTATTATACGTCCATATGGCATGGTTTCTGTTACTTTTGTGAGAACTTTAGTTACTCCCGTAAGCAAATCACTTTTCTTTTTAGTTTGTTTCCCGATGCAAAATAATAAACATTGAAATTGCAGAAATTTCAGAAAAGCCCATTGATCTTTCGTCACTAATCTGTGCTACCAACAATGTTGATACTTACACCGCTGCAGACGTTATCGAGAGAAGAACGGGAAAATCTCAGGTAGTAGGGATCAGTTAATTCTTAAGCGATAGGTAGGGTCCCGTTATTGTTTGATGACAGCTAGACTTTACATTACCCTGCGGATACTAGAGAACAATTTGTGATTACATTGACCAGGAGCTTCTATGTGATGTCTGTTAGGTGTGGCCACTTTACATGTAGTTGGTCATTCTGCCACGGAACTATGAGTAATTAGATAGAAGCATTCTCATGGTAGGCAATGGCATTGCTGGACTCCAACAAGTGTACAGCCGCTTAGAGTCTAGTCTGCTGGCATAAAGTCACGAGAATTCTGCACATATCTAGCGGTTGGTAACCATTTTTATAATCAGCGATATCGAGAAGACAACTACGTTAAAAAATACATATATTCGACTGACTGACTGTTTGTGTATGTGTGGGTCTTAAGGGCGCGGGTACCGCAATTTTCATCAACATGGTTTTATTTTTATATTTGTACCTGTTACTTTGTTTTCTTGTTTTAGACTGAAAATGTGAATACTCTTAAACCAACTCACTTACCAAACTGAAAAAGTTCACAGCGAATAACAATGTTGTAGGCTTATACTAGTCAGCTATGTTAAACTACAAAATAAAACATTTTTGTATTTTTAAAGAAATTATTGAATTTTTCAAATGTGAATTTTAAATTTCAACATTTTTATTTATATACAAACAATTTTACGAACAATTTTTATTCTTTGTTTTTATGTACGTGACGTTGTAGTCTGCGACGTCTTTATCCACAGAGATTTTTTTTCCAGTTTGGTGAGTCAGTCGGTTTTAGCGTAGTTCCGTAAAACGGAAACGTGCAAATTTAGATTTTAACAAGCTATTACGCGAAAATGATGAGAGATAAAAAATTCAGAAAGCCAAATTTAGTCACATTTTGTGTCTAAAATAAGAAAATAAATATCTGGTAAAAATGAGAAATAATAACATGGTGATGAAAATTGCGATAGCCCGCGCCCTTAATGAATCAAGATGATGGACAGAAACAAATATGGGTAGAAGGTGCAAATGCCAGTAATTAGGAAACAAGTAGTTGAGTAGAGACTACTAGCCCCGTCAGAATATTGTGTTATAAGAAACTATGCACTACTACTAGCACATATTATTATGCGTCCTATTTTGGGACTATTTTGCCATTTCAAGCACATATAGTGAACATGTAACATAATGCTTTTCAAACTATTGCCGGTATACCAGTTTGATGTTGGAAGTGTAGTGTAGTGAGAGTACTTTTTTTGGGGTAGACTTCATTATATCTACACTATAAAAATTTATTATAAATTTAGAACACCAAAGTACAGGAGTGTTAAACATTTACGGTGGTAAAATTGTTTCCCGTACATCAATGGCGCGTTGCTATACATTTTAGGGAACTGACGAGGCGCAGGACGTAACACTGGTTTGGATAATACACAAGAAGAAAACATTCTCGTAAGTTTCCGCCATCCCTACAAATGGTTACTAATGTTAATTATAACTAAAAATTAATTCCATAATTTATTATTTTATTGATAATTTCATGTGTAGGCCGTTTTTAGGTAGCTTGTCATAACATTTATTTCCAGCCTACCTTCGTTTGGCAGCCCTGGTTATGGAGTAAGGCCGGGCGCGCGTTGTACTGCCGGTGCCCGAAGCTGCTTCCAGGGGTTGTCAGCCCTGTAATGAACACGTAATAACGCAGCGGTCGAGCGAGGCGCGACTCGGCGGAGAAAGAAGGCCGACAGCTCGGGGCGTGTATTGTGAGCGGCTCTCGCAGCAGAGATCAAAAACACGCCCAGCTCAAAGGGATCCGCGGGTGGTTGCTGCCATTTCCATTTCGTCGAGGCTTTCAAGGCGCGGATCAGCGAAGACTGAAGAAGGAGAGGGGAGCTTTTCGTGTTCCGGCGGAGAGCACACCTTGCATTTATTATACGGCCAGGAGAGATACGGTACGTATTTCCCTCGTCTTGCTTCCACCTTCATTCGAAAGACATTCTATTGAACACAGAAGGATACTATGTAATACAAATTACAATAGTAATAATTGGAACATAAATATACATAAAAAATTTTATGTCCGTCACGGTAGAATATTCTAAATCACCCACAAGTGATTCTGAATGCTTTGTGGCATTTTTTTACGTTCTCCGTTTGGCATCACTGCTTAGGTTCGAACACCCGCTGCCATCTTAGAAGTTTTTTTTATAACTTTTCTGATAACTTTTGTTTCCGATAGGTTTTGTAAATTCATAAGTACGTAAAACGTGATTTACCGGAAAATTACAGATCACATAAGCGGAAACATTTAATTAATATAGCCTATGGAACTGCAGAAGGGGTTATGTTTTTAAATTTAACTACTTCCGTTATCACAATTCAATACAATGTTATACGTGTTGCAAACGAACTATCGGTTAAATCATATTCAAGGTCATATTACGGAAAAACGAAACGTACACACAACAATAGAAAATAGACGTTTTAAAAATCTGTATGGATAAAATATGGTGCGTGTTGTCCCATGTTAACCCTTTCACAAACTATCACAATGTTACTTGCCCTCTAACATGTTCAGAATACAGTGGTCAGTGATGTATAAAGACCACGGTTGTAGAAGTAAAGGTCTGATGTTCGCCATGTTACCGTAATTTTGTGCTTTATTGGCGCTGCAGTCAGGGCGGTCGGGCTATAACTCCGTCCACTTTTTTCCCGAGTTTACATTGTTAAGTAAATAAAGATTGCTAGAACCATGATTTAGGATTGTGAGCGAAGGAAGTACTTCATAAATTGATAAAATTACGTTTTGATAAACTGTTTATCTTAGTGGAAGGGAAGTGGGCAGAGTTTGATTCCGACCACCCTGACTGCAGCGCCAATATAGTACAACACTCTCGGTAACTTTGTGAACTGCAGCCAATCAACAAAGGGGTCAAGTGAAATACATTGGTAGATAGGCGAGTGTCCAGACCTGTACTTCTACGGCCGTGATAAAGACAAATCAATCACCAGTACAGACAACACTCTTCCTTGAGTAATTCTTATTAGCTGTTATTGGCATAGATAAGTGTAACTGGTTGGTGTTAGTGCTGTGGATACTGTTAGTCTTCTCTCTTTGTTTTTATTGCTAGAGCACCGATTTTAAGGTGAAATGGTCAAACATTTAATGTTTTAACTCTCACTTGTGTAGGGGTTCTACTAGCAAATCACAGACGTATAAAGTTACGATAACCTTATTCTTATTGGTGCAGTCAAATGAGATACGTGACAGAACAACGACACCCGCCGAGGTAGAGCTGTCGATGTGCTCGTAAGCCGTTCAAACAAAACTGTGCATAACGTTTTCGCGCTATTTATTGGGTGCGTTATTAAGTGGGAATAGATAAAATATTTCTGGTTGTGTAACACATTTATCAAAAACCATTGCAAGAGGTGACGTTTCCAAAACTGATGATAGTTCTCGCCTTTAGACGCGAGTATAAACAAATGAGCTGCAGCATATGCCGTGAAAAATCATTTTCAGTTATTTACGCGATCATTGTCCTGATACAAAAAGCAATAATTTATTTCAAAGGATTCAATACATGTAGAGGATTTATAGAAAACACCGTTAAACTCCCTTAGGGGTTGAATTTCAGAAATAGAATCCTTCTTTGTGGAAGCAAACACCTTACGAGAAAACCACGCTGAAATTTCACGTTTCTAGTGCCAGTGGTTTGAATAGGTAAGAAATAAAATGGAACACTTCTCCCTCTCTCTCTCTCTCTCTCTCTCTGTCTCTCTCTCTCTCTATATATATATATATATATATATAAATACAAAGATTATATATATAAAGCTTATGTATATAAATTTTATGCCACCCTTTCCTTTAAACTAAACTAGCTATAAGATCGAAGAACCCAAACTTTAAGCATATTTTGCTAGTGTTAGCGTTTTGGGTAACGGAAACTAATAAAACTTACAAAACTATCATCCCTTATATAAACTGTGTGTTAAGTTTTCTAACATGAGAAAGCGTTTAAAACTTAGAAAAAAAGTATGTGTATTAAGTTATTCCATTATTGCTGTAGAAGTTTTTTTTAAAAGCATTATAATAGTCTACATTACCAAGAGAAGAGAGTTAAGTTTCGTAGCACAGTAAAATAAGATAGCAAATTTAAGAGGTTTTCTATGTTTCTACTTCATACTTGGATTTATTTTTCCTCGCATGTCTGCGGAAAGTTTGTTGAAGTGTTCGCGTGGAAGGGAGGGGGTTGGAGTACCAACATTCTTACGAGACAAGGATGCAAAAAGTAGCGAGACACATTTCTCGGTGCCATGCTGTCTTTATTTCCATCCTATCAGCTCGTAATACCACAGAGCTGAACGTTCGTATATTCGACTCCTGTACGATGTTCCACGTTTGCATTTTTAGTACCTACTTTGAATCAGTCACTTCAATACAGAGCAATTTGTTTATATGCATACTGTTTTATTATTTTTACTCCATAAACAGATTCAAAATTTAAATACTGAAAAGTCTAAAGAATGTTGGAAAAATGTAAACTGGAATAAAATGTAGAACTATTTTGATAACTCAGTGCTAGTAAACAAGTTAAATATTTGAGTGTTTATAATATGGGTCGTGATTTCACTGTTTGAAATATATTATAAAGAAACAATGTTTTTAACGAAGATTTGAAACGTGTACAGTTTTCAACAGATAACTTGATGTATCCTGCACGCTAATACAGTGTCAGAAAGGAACAATACTTCGCCCATTATTAGGGATGGACAAGTTCTCTAATTCAATGACCTGCAGGCTAGACTACATTGTACTATGCATACTCCAGCCCCGTCTATTTGTCCACTAGCTGCTACTCCGTGGAACAACTGACAATGAACGAATAGTCGGGGCTCGAGTATGCATAGTACAATGGATTCTAGACTGTAGGTAATTGAATTCGCGAAATTTTTCAGTCCCTACACATTATAAATGTTCAGGTATGGCGAGTGATCTAACAAGATTTGGGAATTCTCCAGGTAAAATAATATTGATATAAGACATTTTGGTGAAATAAACTAAAACATTAGAAACCAGGAATAATGATGAATATATGCGCCGAGACATAGTCGTAAGTATTCGCAATGACATAAAATATATGTTACAGCATAATTTTCTGACAGTTACTTTTATTTTGCTATCATATAGCTAGAGATATGTTAATTTGGGCGTTATTATTTAGCGATAGGTTAAAATCCACCTGTCTATACTCACCCGAAATAATTCTATGATGTTACTGGTTCCGCGCCTTCGTATCTGCGTATGCTCGCATTACAAGAGACCATTTGCACAGTTTTAACAGTTGATACTTGATGTGTGCCACACATACTGTCCGTCAACAGTAGTCACATGAACACACACAGTAAAAAAAAAAAAATTGTAAATTTACAAGGAAATTCTTGTAACGTAATATCAGAACATTATCAGTCAGATAATAAAAGTAAGACGTCAGAAACCTTTTAAAGTGGTTACAAATATCGTGAACAACTTTGGGAACTAGTAAAATAATGCTAATGAGCAGATTTTTCGAACTGAAACAAAATAATCCTAGGAGACCCTTCACACTTTACAAAACATTTCGTAATTTCACAAAAAAAATTTTTGGAAACTAGTTTCCAAAAAAATTATTCGTAACACTACAAGCAATTGTTGTAAAATGAACCAGATATTAGCTGTAAATATACCAAATTTGTTTGTAGATTTACAGAAATGTTTGTCAATATACAAATGATATTTGTAGATTTACAAGATTTTGTAAATTTTACAAAATATTTTCGTAGTGTTACAAAAAACTTTTTGAAAACTGGTTTCCAAAAAAGCTTTTTGTAAAAGTACAATTTTTTCTTTGCTGTGCACAGTAACTATGAGTTCAATCTGTAGTAAATATAGACGTATGCAACTAGCGTTATTTTCTGAAAGCAGACTAGAATACAAAGTCTGTAGGCACGCTCGACGTTTCCTGTTGGCCTACAATGTCGTGACTTGCCACGGAGAATGCTTCTGGCCAATAATTAAGAGTTCCACGTTAGTGTGACCAACCTCCTGTAATGACATTACATAGAGACTCCAGACCAATAAAATCACAGGTTGGGTACTGGTATGTACAGGTCATTGCATTCTAACTAGTCAACATTGTAAAACAATTTGTGATTCGCATCTTGGTGTTCTGCCCAGCTGTGTCTCAGCCTGAAGACGGCAATAGATCGCAATTCCCAAAACGTTGCACCTTTTCGTTGTTTTTAACTTGTGTTGTGTTATCTGTTGTCTTTTGTTTGTTGTCCACTGTTATTTGTCTATTTCCAACTTTTTTTTTAAAATTTGGATATCTGGTTCTAAAATCGTGTCTGTCTTTCGTGTCTGGATGTTGTGTCGATATTTGACTGAATTATATCTGCAGAATTATTTCTTGTCTTACAAAAAAACTGACAGAATTCCTCTGAAATTGTTTTTTCTATTTGTGTATGTGTTTGGAATCTGTTTTTTTATATTTTTTTATTTTTTGTATTTTGTCATTCAACACAAGTTTGATCAGCAAAACACGAGCAATGGATGTCCACAAACCAATAAATAGTAATTGTAAACTCCCCTTACGACAAACATTTAAAAATCTAATTTGTGAAGTTATCACACCAATGTTAAGGAGTGTTAAGAATGTAGGCATGGTACAGTTGTTTCCCATGCATTAATAGTAGCGGTCCTACACATTTTAGAAAACAGTCTAAATATGCGGGTGTTACCAGACATTTTAAGTACACAGAAAAAAACGGTTTTGTGGTGGCTACAAAATGTTTTGTCAATATGTGCCTGACGAAATATTTTTTTACTGGTTAAAAACATTTTTTGTAGTCACTGCAAATATTGGGAACAGTAAAAATTTTTTGTGGTCACCACAAAAAGAATTTGGTAAGGTTCATAATGACAAAATATTTTGTGGTAACTAATAAGTATTTGCTTCAGTGTAACAATGTTCAAAATGCGTTCTATTTACAAGCTGTGTGTGGGTTAAGAACTTCCATTACTATTTAGAAAAAATTTTTACAGTGTAATAACGCCAATTTAACTGGTCACTAGCAATAAAAGAGACCAGTACACTTCTGCATGGACGCCAGGTGTGCTGGTATTTGTATTCCACCAACCACTGCCATGTTTGTCTGCACCACGGCGTACACGCCAGCTGTGTTGTGTTAAGTCTTTGCAGTGGCGGCTCTAGGGTTGTTGCCAGGAGGGGCACAAGTTACATAGAACTATACATAGTTGTGCGCTAGTTGACGCTACAGCCACTGACACGCTGTTATGTAGGTGTCGCTTATTACTGACGGGTCACAACACAATAAGTAGCCAGAAGATATACTTTGTTTCATATAAGTTTGGTAAAATTTGACAGCAACTTATGGGTAATATTTTTTATATTTTGTGATTTGTGGCAAAATGCAACACAATTTTAGTTCTAAAATGAGCCGGAAATGTCCACTTGAACATTTTTACTACAAAGTTTGTCTTACATTGTGCCAAAAATTACAAAACATTAAAAATGATTGCCCATAAGTAGCTGTCACATTTTACCAAACGTATATGGAACGGCGTATATCTCATGGTCATTGGTATACGGCGCGGCGGCGTGTTCACAGGAGTGTATAGCTCTCGCAAACTTCTGCCCTGTCTACCAACAACCGTCCAGCCACCACTGAGTCTTAGCCAGTGGAATAGTGAGTTACCCAACCGAAGTTGTCGTACACGTGTTGGAGGATATGCAAGTCGTTCACGCACTTTTCAGTCATTCTTCCGAAACAATTTTTTTCCTCGTCACTTGAATAAATTGTCAAGGCTAAATATTCCTGGTTATACGGATTTATGTAGCAGTTAATCTGTGGAAATATTTTATAGTATTTTTACTCTTCAAAGGCGAAGGAAAATAAAATTCTTTACCCATAGCTTGGCTTGTGCACAGTGCACTTGGTGGTTACAATAGAATCAAATTCTACCACACTTGTGTGTCCAAATAAAACAGTAGCCTTACATATGTGCAAGTAATAAATAAAGAAATATGCCGTGGTGAACTCACATGGTACCAACTTGTATACGTTTAGAAGTCGATGTAAACTGTGGCCAGTACGTGTATATAACTAAGAAGTCTAGGTTATTGCCAGATGAATAGGCTAAATTCTCACTGATATTTGCTTGCAGCCTTGACAGGGCAGAAAACATTCTCATAGGTGTAAATTGCAGGGAAATTGTATCTACTTGTCAGTGTATACTGGTATTGTTCTAAGGTACAATGAAAATTTTTGTTTGCACTTTTGCAAATAAATTCTTTGGGAACCCAGGTGCCAAAGAAATTCCTTGTAAAACTACAATGGTTGTCCTTGTAATAAAATACAAAGTATATGTTAGTAAAATTACAAGCTTCAGCCTTGTATTTATACTACCAATAAAGTAAAATTTTTATTTTAAATACCAATTTCATTTCAGTAATGACACTAAGTTATTTATGAAGTAATTTTACAAGACGTCTATTTACCATGAAATTATTAAAAAAAAAGATTGTGGAAGCACTCAGATTCGAAACGGGATCACACTGCATTTATAGGTACTATGCATCTTACCCCTACACCTCACGTCCTTGCTTTACTGTAGTGAACATATATATATATATATATAATTTTTTAAGCATGCTGTCAATTTTAAAATTAGTTTTATTCTATGATGTGATTTTTGTATAACTACGTATTTCCGGGCGAACCTGTGATTTTGGTAGACAACAAATCTTTCCTATGTATTTGTTAAAAATAAAGACCTCATTGCTTAACAAACAAATAACTTTACAAGGAAACGTTTTGTACATTACAAAAGTTTGTAAACCTACAAACAAAGATCACAGCGAGAAGGTTTGTAACATTTATTTATCATTGAAAGTGGTGAAGAGTACACGTTGTTCGACAGCTGCATTACAAAGACGTATCTTGTAAGTTAACAAGCAAAACAGAGTAAGAAGCACTTTTTGTAGTGCACGCAGTATTTGCTCTGACTATATGCGCTTTCAGCGTAGAATCAATATACTTACGCTAGATCTTTGATTTTATCGCAAAAGATTGTTACACAATTGGATTTCAATGCCTCGTGTGCACATCTGTTTTAATTAAATATTTTTAATCTTACTTCGACAAATCACATACGTATGGTGTCATAATACCCTTATTCTTACTGGTGCAGACTATAATAAAAATGTGTCTGCGCTGCCAATAACAAGGAAACAAAATTGTGCAAAAATATTTTCGCGACAAACGCGTCGTTCCGCTTACCGGTCTTACTTAACGAAGATGTGTCCTTCAGACAGAGGTTTGTTACTGAATGATTCGTTTGTTGCGTCTTGAAATCTACTGGGAATACACGTATCTACCGCTACCAGTGTAAACTTTCCACAGACAACTCTGGCTGTGTACAGCTAATGCTCAGGCTCCAAATACACGATGCCCAAAACGTAGCAGATTTCATATCCATTTCTGTTACCATAGAGGAAAGGGTTGCTAAAACAGAGAATGGTATGAAAACTGTTACGGTTTTGGGCATCGTGTATTTAGGACCTTAGCACCTCCCGAGGGCCTATGCTCGAGTTTTCAGTCGCATGCGATTTGGAAGCCGAATGGTGTTTTTCTTTAGGACATGGACAATTTTTTTTTCCCGATTTTAATTTAAGAGAACGAAAATACGGACGATAAAACAATCGCCATGTCCTGAAAACGACCACAACCACGATACACCCATGACTTTTTAGTCGAAAACGTAATCTGGTGGAACACACACATAGGAAATATTGTACATGGGTTACAATGTAGCATGTATAAAACTTTGATAAGCATGTCCAGGTATTGCTCTAGCTAAAATTTATCTGCCTCTGAAGTAAAATTTTGCAGCTTTACTTGTAATTCCATTGTTCCGATAGCAGTTTTAGTATATCTGCAGATCTCTACAGCCACGTCATTAACTATTTAATAAAATAAATAAAATTGTACTAAGTGTTGAAACTAACATAATTACTTCCCAACCTTACTAAGAATTTTATGTTGGGACCTAGTCAACTCGGTACCCCACTGGCTCAGAGCAAAAAAATATTTAACACTGCACTGGAGCCAGTGAGTTTAGGTGAAAATAATTTTCCACTTATTTGTTTCAATACCTTATGTACACATCTGTATATCTGCTTTATGGCCAGTGAGTAGAGACGGGAAATATTCGCAGGTTCGCTGACGTGTAGGCTAGCCTCCAAGAATATGTGTGAACTCAAGCAGACAATAGCTGCTCACAAGGGACACACGGATGACACATTATTCTATCTGCATTCTGTTACTACTTCATAATTGGCTCAAGACTCTCCAGGAGTTGCCATATGAGTCAAGACTCTAACATACAGGCGTGTGGTGTCTCCGTAACCACGGCCATAGAGGAACAGGTCTGGACACTTGGGTTGAAAACTGGCCCTCATATGACTGATTGGCGCCACTGGCACTCTGGTGTGTTCTAACATTGTGTAAATGGATCTACAAGGAGCAAGCACGTGTCGGACCTGCAGAGAGATGTGGTAGTACGACCCTATATTGCAATGTTAAAACAACACTTCATTGCTAGTGGTGCTTTCAGTCATAACGGGGTCAACTCAGTAGTATTGGTAGATAGGCTAGTGTCGAGATCCGTTATTCTAAGACCGTGTCCGTAACATTATTCTTAGCGACGGTGGTTTGTCGCAGGAAATGTTGACTGTTTGCTATGCTTCAACGTAATGTATTCATTTTCGACGTTTTTCTTTCGTTTCCAGTGAGTCCCGTCTTGAATGGGCCAATGCTTATTCTGGTGCGATACGACTGAACGTCTGTGATTGGTGAACATCTTTAAGTGTCACCTAACTGTAATTCAGTCATACCGTGCGTAGGATACTACATTGATCCAGAGAATACGCTGGCAAAATAATATTACAGCGATTTTCTATCATCTCTAGTCGCTCCGATTATGACAGTCAAATTAGCAACGCATCTGTACAAATTCTTGCTGCTAGTCTGTTAGGGGTTAGATAGGCCCCGACTCAAACCAAGAGGCGGCTGAGCTGAGGATCTCAGTCGTCTGGGAGGGAGGGGAGAACTGTGGACGAGATACTGAGATCGGCGTGCTTGTGCTTTCTCGATAGCCTATGCTGATCCTTAGGGAGGTGGTCGGAGGCGCAGTTCAGTGCTCCTCCAAGGTGTTTGATGGTCTCAATCGTCTGTTAGTAGAAGTTCACTGTGTGGTAGAGCATGATCTCTCCCCACGCCTATGGGGTCCAGGCGCCGGTATGGCCAACTAGCTGAGAGACACCGGCTGACCATGAAACATAAGAGACACCGGCTGACCATGAAGCATAACTGTAGATGTGAGTGTAAGGTACAGGAATAACTTGGTGCAAAACTCCTTTCGCCAAAATCCAGTGGCTATAGTGTGCACCAATAGGTCGATGGTGCGTAGGAATTCACTCATAAACATGACTGGTGAGCATAGACAATACAGTTCTTGATTTTGCAGCTGCAGGGAAATTATTGACTTCTGAAATCTAAGACACTTCTGATTTTCGCGAAAAGAATTTGGCGCCACTTTGTTTCACTGCCGTATCTGCACACATGCAGCTCTGCTTGGTTGTCAGTGATCGTGTGACATCGTCTTGGCTCTACCCGCTAATCACAGACGTGTGGTTTTGGTAACACTGTTCTGATTGGTGCAGTCATATAAGTGACATCACTACTCAATGAGAAACTGCCAGCAACGACGAAGCAGAGCTGCAGATATACACAAAGCGCTCCAAAACAAAGTTGTGTAAAAATATTTTCGCGAAAATTAGGAGTTCCTCTTGAGGCACGATTATTTCGAAGATTCATCTGGCAGCAGCCTAAACTTCTTAGTACTATACACGAATTGATGCACAGTCGATTACTAGAGACCTTATAATTTCACGTTTTTGTTTAGGTACAAGTTAGTCTTCACGCAACTGTAAGATCCTGTAACTTTCGCAATTTTCCCTGTACTTACTCCACACATCTTACATGGCGCTGAAGCAATATCACCATGTTTTTATTTTTATATTTGTACCAGATGTTTTTTTTTTGTTTTAGACACAAAATGTGACTAAATTTTGCTTGTATAAAAAATATTTTTTCTCTCATAGTTTTTGCGTAATGGCTCGTTAAAGCCAAAATATTCATGATTCCGTATTAAGGACAACACTAAAACCAACTGATTCACCAAACTGAAAAAAATTCACAGTGAATAACGGTGTTGTAGGCTACAAGTTCAGCTATGTTAAACCACAAAATAAAATTATTTTGTATTTAAAAAAAATATTGAGTTTTAAAATGTTTATTTTAAATTTCAGCATTTTTATTTAACCACGGAAAGTTTTTATTCTTTGCTTTTATGTAAGTGAATTTGTAGCCTGTGACATCTTTACCCGCTGTGAATTTTTTCAGTTTGGTATATCAGTTGGTTTTAGTGTTGTCCTTAAAACGGGAACATGTAAATTTTGATTTTAACAAGCCATTACGCGAAAACTATGAGAAATAAAAACATTTCATAAGAGCAAACTTTAGTCACAATTTGTGTGTAAAATAAGAAAAAATATGGTACAAATATAAAATAAAAAAATGCTGATGAAAATTGCTATAGACCGCACCCTTAAAGTGAGCACTTCTCAACACTGATAATAATAATAATAATAATAATAATAATAATAATAATAATAATAATAATAATAATAATAATAACGAAATTAATAACGCTGACACAATTTATAAGAAATGTATTGGCTGGAGTTGTAGAAGAAAAGTTTTAAGTGTTTTGAAATGTTTACCCTATTCTTTAGTTACGTGGAAGTTTTCGTATTGAAAATAGTAAAGATGGAGGGATGCAT
>PNEQ01080662.1:72198-118068 GCA_003012365.1 Medauroidea extradentata
TTTCTCATTTGACTGTACCAATCACAATAAGGTTACTGTAACACCACACGTCTGTGATTTGCGTGTAAAACCCCACGACACACGAATGTCAAAACATCCAATCTCTGACCGTGAAGCAAGTCTGCAGACGTGCACACAAGTCACTGACACAAAGTGAGGCAAATTTCTTTTCGCGAAAAGTTCATGTCTCTAATAATGACGCACAGAACATTATAAGCAGCGCTCAGTTTATTCTGGACAGCCTATGGCATGTCGGTAAATAGCACAGTCTCTAGTCGTGCATAGAGAGTGTAAAGCTTGCTTGGTAGCCGCGTACCATGCTCAGTCACGCAGACGTTCACTAATCCAGCGCAGGTCGTATGATAATCGGCTTCTGCCTATCTCCTATTCTGCCCGGTCATATGGTATAAGTCGATCTACGAACTGAATATTTACTCTAGGTAGTGAGTTGCGCAGGATATGTTAGGTAAACCGATCACATTTTTCACACCCTTACACTCCAAAGCTGTTCAACTACACTGTAAAATAGCAAACTTCTGTAACCTGACTGCCAAAATGTCTCGTCACCAATTACATTGAAATGCAGGTAATGAACTTTAGGCCCTATTTAACGCTTTTTTAATATTTTTACCAGAAACATATTAAGAAAAGCAGTACCTCAAGTTAGTTAAATGCAACCAAATGGTGGTGATTTTCATAATACAGCGTCTTAAGAGCACGGTTTCCAGCAATTTTCATCGTCATATGTTTATTTTTATATTTGCACCAGATACATTTTTGTCTTAATCAGGACATAAATTGAGACTAAATTTTCCTCTTATGCAAATTTAGCTGTCATAGTTTTTGCTTCGTAACTCATAAACTTAAAAATTTCCATGTTTCGGTTTGATGTACGCTAAGTTTTAGTGGACACATAAGATCATATCATGCAAATTTCGACGTTTATGAGCCATTACGCAAAAACTATGAGAGGTAAAAAAATTTCATAAGAACAAAATTTAGTAACAATTTATTTCTTGACTAATAAAAAATATTATCTGGTACGAAAATAAAGATAAAAATATGAAGACGAAATTTGCTGAAGGCTATGCACTTAAGCCTCGAGATTGGCTGAAAACGAGAGCATAATATACAGTGATTGTATTGATTTTGCCAAGTGAATCTCGGTTCACGTTAAATATTATAATTAGGGACCTGCAGAATTAGCGTTACTGTTTGACGACATTCTAAACTTCACTGGCATAGTACCATCTGTAATTGTAAGTTATGTCATTTACGTGTTTGTTCACTTTCCAGAAGGTTGGCAACTCTACAACGGAACTTTTAATTACCGGACAGTTGTATTCTCCGCGGTAGACCACGACATTTTTGGCCAACGGGAAACGTCTAACGAGTGTACAGCCATTTGGATTCTCGTCTGATGGCAAAAAATTAACCTAACTGTTGTATGTCTCTAATTACCACTACTGTCTACTCGCGTTCAAGTGAGAGCGCGCGAAGCAAATGCACGTGGTCGAAGGTAAGGTCTGTCAATGAAAACACGCGGTGGTCACGTGATTGTAGCTTGTAATCAGGGATGTCCGGAATGCTCGCCACGTGTAGTGGCAGACAGGTATTGAGCGTAGAATACCATGAACGAATTGGTGGTATTTAGGCGAGCATGAACATATTAATTGTAAAACGTAGTTCGAAGGAAATCTAGCAGTTCGGGGTCTTCATTAACATCAAGAGTTGGTAGTTCATTCTGAAAGAAAAACGCATGTACCTTTCTCCGTATTGCATTCTTGTCGAACCCGTCTAAACTTTGCAAAAGCTTTAGTCGTTGTTTTCTTTTTTTCAGTGACTTTAATAAGTGAGGGCTGTTACATATTCAGATATATAGATAATTCTCGACATTGATATTCTCGATGTTTGGTGCATAACGATTCTCGATAATATCTACGACGCTGATCGATGTAATTAAATAATAGACGTTCACTAACATTATCAGAGGCCTTGTATTATCAAACCATCGGTATTACTGACAGTTTTATTGTAATTGATATCATTCATGTTGCACATGTTGTAGATGTAATTACTATACAAAACATTAAGTGTATGTATCGGGTTCTACAATCGATAAGTGAATAAACAGTACAAAACAGCCCTAGTTGGGCGTAAATGTGTTTACTTACGTTCGACTGTAACAGTGAAACACATTTACAACTGACGTTCTGTCTGGTTACAACCCTATCAGAAAACAATACGAACACTAGCTTGACCAGTCACCAATTTACTCTCGTCACACTGCAGCAGCGCGCGCTGGTTAGCAGCTTGTACACCACTTACCGCTTATACTAGTATCACTCACTCTTGTTTACAAAATACAGCTCTCACATCTCGGCGAATGAACTATATATGAACGTGTATTTAACATATTCACTTTAGGTCAGGTTGAAGTCATGAAAGTATACTACACTCTGATTGCTGCGATTGGACGGCAGTTGTTTTGACACTATTTTGACGACTACAAGCCTGTAATAAATTAGGAAATATTTCGTTCGGAAAATTCACGAGGTAACCGCTTGCATGTTTTGATGTCGACGAATAATCGACTGTGACCAACACGTGTATAGGACTGAGAAATCTAGGCTATTGCTTAACGGATCCACGAAGTATTCGTGTCTGTAATAGGGCGGAACTAAGCAGAAGGGAACCAAACATCATTTCGTTGGAACTGAGATATTCAAGTCAATGTTTTTGAGGTTCATCTAAAACTTGTATAGACAGTTTTTTTTTCTGGGCTCTTATTTTTCGTCAAATATTGGAATTTAGTAGTTTACTTGTTCCTTTTCTAGGACATTATCTGGCCCTTCTCCTTCCACCTGGCATAATTGTCTCAAAATTAGAGATGATGGTTTATCGCGGGAAAACTTGACTGTCTGCTGGATTTCAAAGCATATTCAACTTACCAACAGATTACTGGTTTTCGTTTGTACGTGGAGCTGTTACTCAATTTGACAGAGCCAATAATACTCTTGATATTGTAATAGTTGATACGTGTTATTGGTTGGCAGACAGCTGTGTTGTGCAAGAAACTACAGCGTTTTCAAGGGCATGTTGGCACAAAACATTTTCGCGATATACCATCATCTCTACTCAAAATATATTATTTTGTATGTTGGATACTTTCTGCTTAATGAGATCTAATTATTACACACATCACTTACTAATATACAAGGTACACACAGCCTTGTGCTTGCAATAAAAAAGAATGAAATTTTAAATAAATTAACGTGTTTATTTTAAATAAAGCCCTTCAAACAAGCATTACATGTAATTATAAGACATAACAGTTGTGGACGCACTAGGATTTGAACAAGCAGTTTGTCACTTGACTAGTGGGCACACAACCTCTAGACCACCACATCTGCTGTTTTTGTTTGTATACATTTAGGACCGAACTCAGAGTCGTCCTTCGAAAGAGCTGTCAACTCCCATTCACCTGGCAGCCTCTTCACTTCTCGTAATTCAAAAACGCATTTCGAGTGACTGCCAGCTGAAAGCTCCTCCTCCACTTTCGGCACAGATCTGGCAACACTGCCCAACATTTTCTCGTTTAAACTGCTTACAGTGTGTGTTGGGAACACACACTATCTTTTTTCGACTGTCGTTTGTCTCGTGTTCTTTCGTAATTAGTCCATGGTATTACAATGCTTCATTCTTTGTCTATGTCTTGCAGTTATTTTTCATTGTAGCCTATTTTTATTTTAGGAGAAGCAGAGCTAATTCAGAGACGTCTTTCGGTTGCCATCCACTCACCGAATGGCTGATCAACGGACGAAATTATATTCAAGCAATATGCGTTTATTTCAAAACAAATTTTACAGAATTTTAAAATTATATTTTATACACTTTGCAAGAACACGTGTAAACTGTTTATGTTAATAATAATGTATATTAAACGGAAGCTGTTTGGTTTACTTTAAAGTGAATAGGCTTTCGAATGAACTTCAGAGTTCATTCACTTTCAGCCTGGTCCGAATGTCGTATCCAGTGGTCAATCAATCACCGAAAGACGTGTCTGCCGAGCAAGTTTTCACTGAACAGTCAATCGATCACCGAAAGACGTCTCTGCAGAGTATTTTTCATAGAACAGCCATCGAAAGACGTCTATAAGTTCGGCCCTTAGTAGCGACAAGTAGAACACACTACGCCCATCAGCTTCACCGAGCACATGCCACTGAAATGGCGCAGTCTTCTCGCCGACAACTGGCCTCTATAAAACATTCACTGGCAATCCTATATTGCTGTAGTGAAATAATATATTTTTATTTGTTGAAGTCTGTACCTCTTAAAAGATTATCCACCACGATTATCGTACTAAAAACTGACTACAAAACAAACACTTACTTACGCAACTTTCAGCCGCAAGAAAAAGAGCTTTAAATATCTGCTGACCACCTGGCACGTGTATGCACACGTGTAACATTAACTCAGTGATGCTCATAAGCATGACATCACTTCCGCACGTCGAACTTTTTTCGAATAATCGTCTATCTGTTGAAGCGCTGTACACTCCTCGGAAGGCGACCACTTTAAGAGGGAGTGTTAGATATGTTTTGTATTTTTCAGTTTTAGAGCCGTAACATTTATTCAAGTTGTATTATCAAAATTTTCTGTCTGACAAGATATAAAAAATTTTCTTCATAAACTATTTGACATAAATAATAAATGAATCTTTTATTAATAAAAATGCGGTATCATTGGAAGAGAATCATAGATTAAATTATAAGAATGATTACAAGCCCAAAATACGATGAACATATACCACTATTATGATCTCCAAAATTCATCGCATGAATCTTCTATGCCTCAACATTGCCACATTTACCAAAAACAATTTAAAACAGAAATTACTGCAGAAAATTGATCAATATAATTTAGCATCTAGCTCGCGTTCTTTTAAGAAGCCTACCTAGATAAGAAACCATCAACTGGTAAGGTTGCCGTTTACCGGCGAAAATAATGAATTTTCGCCTCTTTGTGCATTCCACTCAGCTGTCGCGCAGCGCTTTACTATTATCCAATTCCCTACGAGACTTTAAGCGGTGTACACAATATTTTATTTGTGGGCAGCATAGTTCAACGTATAATAATCGTTTATATTGTTGTGTTTTTACAATCTGATATTTGTCCCAGATACGGCAGTATGAAAAAGCCATCTTTGGCCATTTTTAAGGGCCCGAAAAAATTATTAATAATAAACGTGTCAAATTTAAAACTATAGTGACATAGTTTGACGTACATGTTCTTTTCGTAAATATTTTTAATACGGCGGAGAATTGTCTATTTCAGCGTAATATGTCACATCTCACGAAATATTTTTCTGAATTTCATTAAATTTAGTACACGTATACAAACCAGTAAGCTGACTTGACTTTTGTATATTTTATTCCTCCCCTGTTCATATTTCTATTACTGCGGCCATTCTTTTTAATTTGACATAACTAAGGAATTTTTCCCCACGATTTTTAATATTCTTGGTTAATATATACAGCTTGGAAATTTGACTTGACTTTTGATTGCGTTTTTCGTTCACTTTATATTAAAAATTTCAAAACCGTAGTAATTTTGTATAGCCTACAATCGGAGGAAATAATTATTTTCAAATATTATTAAACTATATACACATGTACTACTTAGCATACTTACTTAACTTTTGTGTATTTCGTTAATCACGTGTCATATTTTATAATGGTGGCCATTTATATATTTTAGCACTATATGACATATTTGAGGAAATATTTTTCCGAAGTTCATTATCTTGACACGCACATTCTACTTTGTAAGTTGACTGAGCTTTTGTGTATTTCGTTCATCTTTTGGTAATATTTTGAACTCAGAGGCAATTTTTTATCTGTAGAATATAATGATATCTCAGAAAAAAATTTCCCCGATTTTATCAGACTGGGTACGCGTGTACTACTAAGTAAGCTGGCTTATATTTTGTTTATTTATTTTATCATTATGTCTAAATTAATATTAGATTTTAATATTCCTAGATGTATGTAAACGATTTTAACTTTCAGAGTTAATTTTCCTCTATTTTGAGAAAAGTAGGTCTGTCAGTTAAGTTGGTAACTTCTTCTTATTTGGTATTTATCGCAGTTAAATGTCTTCATTCAAGGCTACTATATAAGAGAAAAATATTTTTTTGAAACGTCTCAAACTATCCAAAGTCACGCCCGCTTACGGTATGCTAATATAACACAATTTTCATATTTGCATTATAAATTTTTAAAAAATGTAACTATTGCCATTACCACAATAAACCTTTTTTTAGTTATGATGCTTCTATTTTACACTAATACTTTATAAAATTTTAGAACAAGATGTAAAATAAACTAAATATATAGAAGATAGTGTTTGACCTCGCCAACGTCCTTAAGATACATGCATCCCTAGGGCTTGAACGTGTCATCCGTGCTCTGTTTCCTTGAAACTAAATTGTTTCAATACAATTATTAAAAAAAATTGAGCGAGGTAAAGCAGTAGTAGGCTTATACACACGCCTGGCATTCAAGAGCTTCTCGCTTCGGCTGTCGGTATTTTTGTTTTCCAAACTCACCCTAGGCGAATGCTGAGAGTGTTCATCCCTCACCTTTTACCACAGTACAACTATCAAGGCATTGTTCTGTTCTAGGAGACGTAAAATACAACTAAATATTTTCAACATACAAATATGTTATGTTTCGAACTATGCTTCTTGGTTTTAATTTACTACCGGACGCATATAAGAAAAATATTTTGTTAGCCTTCCAAATGTCAAAAAACGGGGTTTTCAGTTGCAACGAGATTCGTAGAATATGAACAGAAGAAAATTATTTGTTTTGCATTATATTCTCCACTGATAAAATTTTAAAGTTACCGCTTCAATTCCTAAAAAAAATTACTGCACCGAACAACTACCCGCGCAAATTTAGTGCTCTTCGCACACATGTGGTATTATACACGACGCTCACTTGTCACGCCAGAATGAGTTACCATTTATACAGTTAAACTGCCTACAGCTGATTAAAAAAACCTGCGATTCAAAGGCCTCTCTTAATGTCTGCTCTCTAGTTTCCACTTTTTTTTAGCAACATTATTCTTTTTACGCCTAAACGAGAACTGATATCAAAAAATATGTCTGGCAGTTTTGTTAAAAATCGTTTTCTACATTTTGGTTGATTTTTCAAGGCGGTAAATACTATGGTTTGAGCTAATTATGTAACTAACGCGATTCTGGATAACTAAATTTTTTTGTGAAAAAAATGTAATTTCTTGCTTTGAAAAAAATAAGATAACACGTTAAAAACCATTTTAAACAAAACAGACTGACAGATTTTTTATATTTGCTCTCGTTTAAGTTAAAAATAGCAACTATGCAAAAACAGTAAAAACTACAGGTGTCCAGGTGGGGGAAAATCGAAATTTTAGATTTGTATGAAAAAGTGTTAATTTTGTAGATATTACTTGGGACAACAGTTTTCTCTTACAAAATAATAGCTCAGACAGTTTTCCCATAATAGCACTTCAAAGTCAAAATTTGCACGTTTTTGTTCTTATAGGCCGCAACAATAAATAAGCTTAATGAAGTGAAAAAATTCACGTTAAAAAATGTCACGGGACATTACTTTGATATGTTTTGAAAATCATTAAAATTGTTTTGTATTTAAAAAAAATGAGATTTCCAATTCTCCACCTCTTTAATCTATATGTTTAATTGAAAATATTTTGCAATAGATTTTAAAACATATCAAGCAGTGGCTCGTGAAATTTTGTTTCAATGTGCAATTTTTAATTTCATTATGTTAATTAGTTTTTGTAGCTTATACGAATGATAAACTCGTAAATTTTGACTTCGAAATGTCACTATTGAAAAACTGGCTGAGCTATTTTTTAGTCAGAGGAAAATGTACGCTTAAGTAACTTCTGTAAAACAAACTCTATTTCATACAAATATAAAATTACGAATATTCCTCACTTGGACGTACTTAACGGACCAATATATCGGATGTAATTTTCCGCAATTAAGGTACAGATCCAGGCAAGCGATAACGGTCAGATTGCCATGCTATATTTGCAGCACGGTAAACTCTGTATCTCAGATGTTAGGTGTTGTAACTTCAAAATTAGAGAGTTGTGGTTTTCTTATGCTGTTGTATTCAGAGTGAAAAACTCAATGCAATGGTGTATTGTAGTAAGTCTTGTGATGTTTGTTGTAAGATATAGTGTTGCGTTTTTCATGTAATGTGTTTGCTTTCGTAGTAGTATTGTGTGGTAAATCCCATTTAATGTATTTTACCTCTAGTGGCCTATATTTAACTTCCTGTGGTATAGTAAAGTATCTCCGTGTCTTCCTGGAGTTACAGCTGTATACCGGAGTAATAGATATTACAGCAAAGTTTCCCAGTTATTTCAGTCATTACGCGTGTGAACTATCAAACGATAATATCTCGGAAGTCATTTATCAGTTGAAAAAATGCATCGTCTGTATGGGCAAGAATGCAAAGAATAAATATTCCTGAGAATATAGAGAAAAATAGATGTATAGGGATATTTTTAACACTGAATTCTACGTAGCACTCCATCAAACTGATGTTGATGCCATTAATTACTGTGACAGGTATCATCTCCTCATAAGTAGAGACATGCAAAATTCGCGTTATCATTTGGTAGCAGACTGAACATCACTTCCCTATACATAACAGAGCATAATCTGCTATTCAATTCGCCAGGAACTTTTATGTGTTAACATTTACGTGTGTTACGTCTTTACAGAGATTGGCCTCTCTACCGTGTAAGCATTGTTCGTGGCATGTCACGACAATATCGGCCAGCGGGAGACGTCGAACGAGCCTATACTCACTTGGAGTCCAGTCAGCTGTCAAAAAATAACGCGAATTTTGCATGTCTCTGCTCATGAAAGAAGCCACATTTGAAGAAGCCATTACCAATGTAACGGAAAGGCAACATTGCAATTTATCTGAAGCAAGTTTACGGAGTGACATGAAGAGAGCAGATAAATAAACTGCAAAAAATTACAGTAAACAAAGTGTTGACTTGGGATCTGCAGAAACGTCTTGCTACGCTACTTTCAACAGATTGAGAGATATTTTACTTAAGAAAACTTTGGACTTTGAACTACACCATATACGATGCATCCGCTAAGAAAGGTTCCTGTGTAATGTGGGATGAAGCTAAAGGTGGCAGAAGAGGAAACTAGATGGCTTCAGGCATTCTGAAATTGGCAATGCAAGGACTTCCAAAATCACCTGACATTGAAGAGATCACAGTGAGTGTGCCCCGGACAAAACAGAAGTGTTATGATGATCGCTTGTTGCTTTTGTTTTTTGTTGCAATTTCAAATCACTGAAGGTGATTAATCGTAAGTATCTGTTGAAAGCCCACCCCACATGAAAGTCGACACCATTCACGCCATTATTGACTGCACGAAGAAAAAAAAGCTACACGAGTATATTGTGACACATTGGGATTGGCAGCAGATGTTCAGGAATTGTGGAGTCAAAGCAAACTTAGAGTTACTCAGCATGGAAGTTCATGACATCCTGAACTTTCATGATGTGTTAATTGGCCCTTATGCTCACTTTATTTCTGGAGCAAAGGAACTGGTGGTCAGTAGGACTGATATCTACAATATTCAGCTGAGAGAGGAAAGTTTTGGCACACTCACTTACAAAACCTCATTCTAGCAAGAAAATTTTCAGAAAGTTGACATTCGGTTTATCTGTACTATTTTAAACATTTCTGTGAAAGTTATATTTTTCTAAAATTAATGACAATTTGTGAATGTTACGTAGAAACTAAACATGCTGTGTTTCTGAGCACTATTACCTACTAAATATATATGTACATACAGCTTAAACAATGCCACTGTTTTACGAAAGAACTACTACATATTGCCGTGTTATTTTGAATTTGTATTGACTTATTATTCTGTTAAATTGTACAATGCAAACCATACACCTAATTGGTTTGCTTTTAAACGTATAAATATTTTTTTAATATGTAATACCATAATCTACAAAACAGTACAAATACATTTATGTGCATATTTTTCATAATTCAAAGTGAAATTTTGTATTTTACAGAAAATTATTACAAAATAGACATTTCTTTTCTTCTCCTACTCAAAATGTAAGTAAATGTAGTTGCGACACCTTACCTCTGAGGTACAGAACTGTAGTTCATTGTTTTCGCAGTAGTCTTTTTTCCAAATGGAACTTTAAACTGCGACCCTACAATTTTATTGGTGTATAATATGTAGTGATGAATGACAGTGCGTTCTTCTAGTTGTATGTTTTACAAATTCGGACTGTATTTTTTTAGCTACATAATTCAAATAAATCCGTTTTAACAATTTTTCTAATAACCGTTACGCATTTTCAAAATTATACATGCATGGCTTGAAATGTGTGTTCTATTCACGGATATAAATTTTGGAATACATTTTAATGATTTCGCATAAAAAAGCATAAGCGGGCATGACACGCTACAACACCGTTTATGCTTCAGGTACATAGGCCTCTTAAGAGAATATTATACCAGTGCAGAAATTTCCAAACGTTTGTCGAATCGCGCGAGTAACTAGTGTTGTACGTTACACCGATATTGCGCGGAGCCAACGGAAATCTGCAACCCGTTGGTTGCTTGACAAGCCTGTAGTTCACGTAGGAAGGGTTATGGGTTTTGAGAATGGCCGGGGTGGAATTTTTTTCGGCTCAAATGTATTGTTACAGTGCACCAAGCGACTGTAAATAAATCATATGTAGGGAAAATTTACTATCTCTATAAAATATCGACTACAAACAAAGGTGCTAGCAAATTTTGCTAGTTTATTAGTCCATTGAAATGTAAAATATTTTAGGCCTTACCTTGCGTTTTTAAGAGGACGCAATTTTATTTTTTTGATGTGTAGGGGGGGGGGTCTGTGTAAAGCTAAAAACAAGTTTGTGGGGTCGCCACCCTTGTCCCACGGCCGCCATCTTGAAAATAGGGGTTGAAATAGTTTTCACGATATATCTCTTAAACTATTTATTTGATTAAAAAAAGTCAATATTTTTTGTTGCAAATTAAATTCTCTATAACTTTGGTCCAGTAACGTTTTGTCGTAGAACTATAAATAAAAAAGTTATAAGCGAAAATGTTCAGAAATTCGAGAAAAAAATTTATATTTTTCGATGTAACTTTTTTTTTTTACATTTAACGAAAAAATAATATCAGACCATTTTTGTAGATCGTTTTTTGAGGAACAACGTTTACAAACAACATTTTTTCATTAAGTCAATAGCTAAGGTTTTACAGCGCTCCGAAGTGAGTACTATTTTTCAGTATTCTTAACTATACCTATATTATATGTGTGTATTAATAATGTGTCATCAGTTATTGTATTTTATTTTCCTTGTTACTATAATTTTTTTAACTATAAATTTTGCAATATTATTATAAAATAATTATTGACTCTTTTCCCCACCACCCACGAGGTAGAGTATTGAGGCGCGTTTTTTTTACGTGGTACCCCCAATAGGCATAATCCACGGTGATTTTCTAAATTAGAACTACTCCGTCCTCATTCTTTTCTATGGACCAGGCTGCGGCTCAGCATCTGATCGGCTTTCTGAATTAAATATCAGTGGGAGAACTGGAGAAGGAAGGGGTGTTAATGTCGGCCGTTCATCATCAAAGTCATTTTCATTTATTAATTCTGAGAGTTCCATTACGTTGCTGCAAGTCTCTCCAGAACAATGGAAGCACGCTGCAGAACATTTCAGCCCTGCTTTTCGACATCCACACATCGCTCCACAGTTTCCTTTGCATTTGCAAAAGATCAATTTTAGAAGCTCAGGGGGTGCTGGAGGTTTAGAGTTCTGCAATGGCATCAATAATTTTCCACATTTTTTCCAGCCCCAGCCTTCAGGATCATTATAATTACCAAGCCACGACTGGACCTGATGGTAGACTCGGAAAGTATGAAAGCGAGCTGTGTCTTGTGTTGGAGGAAGTGAAGATATGTTAAATGTACTTTTTGTCACTGCCTTTGCGAATTGTTTGTATCTTAGGCTGTCAAGAGAATTATCATCTTTATTACCACCGTATAAAGAGATAAAAAAACGTTCACCAATTACAGTGAGCAAAGCAGGGTCAACTCTCTTGGTGAGAAACAAAGCCGTTCCACTAGCAAACTCTAAATGTTTTTCCAGGGTTTTCACGAATTTCATTTTACCGATATTGTAAGGAGCTGAAGTTGTGTCACATCCTGAAAAAGCATGAAGAAACAGCAAGTTATCCGCAATGACATCTCCGTATATAAAACCTGACGCACAATATAATTGTTCTGCTGTTCGTTCTTTTGATGGTTTTAAACAAATTCCTTTTGCTTGTTTTCTACCAAGTGCTGTGAGCAATATCAGTATGTCAATATCTTCAGCTACAATAGTAACGGTATTAAATAATGGAGATGCAGCAAGAGCAGTGCGAACGATAAGAGCGTCTGCATCTGATTCTGCTTGGTCAACAGTGAAACCCATTTCCGAGAATACAGTTTTAAGAAGTAGAATAAAGTTAGATTTGTTCTTCTCATTACCAGGCAGCTGTTCTTTTGTTCCCTCATGGTCACTTGGGTATTGTCTACCTGAACAGTATTCTCGGTAACGGCCATCAGATTTAAAATTATTTTAAAAATAATCAATGATTGTAAAATCCTGTTATGGAGTGAAAAAGAGTTAATAATTAATTTTAAATAATATTGCAAAATTTATAATTAAAAAATTAAAATATAAAATTAAAATATAAAAAACAATAACTGATGACACATTATTAATACACACATATAATATAGGTATAGTTAAGAATACTGAAAAATAGTACTCACTTCGGAGCGCTGTAAAACCTTAGCTATTGACTTAATGAAAAAATGTTGTTTATAAAAGTTGTTCCTCAAAAAACGATCTACAAAAATGGTCTGCTATTATTTTTTCGTTAAATGTAAAAAAAAAAGTTACATCGAAAAATATAAATTTTTTTCTCGAATTTCTGAACATTTTCGCGTATAACTTTTTTATTTATAGTTCTACGAGAAAACGTTACTGGACCACAGTTATAGAGAATTTAATTTGCAACAAAAAATATTGACTTTTTTTAATAAAATAAATAGTTTAAGAGATATATCGTAAAAACCATTTCAACCCCTATTTTCAAGATGTCGGCCGTGGGACTAGAAGGGTGGCGACCCCACAAACTTGTTTTTAGATTTACACTGACCCCCCCCCCTCTACACATCAAAAAAATAAAATTGCGTCCTCTAAAAAACGCAACCCCAAATGTAACTTTTCAATGGACTATATATTTTTTCGATTCATCGATTACGTTATTTTCTGCGGATTATCAAAATGTTCATGTTAATAAGAATGTTAACGAAATTTTGAAAACTGGCATTCCTAATTGTATATTTCCTTGATGGCATGCCAGAATCTAATTTTTCTGCATACTTCTATCTGATTTCGCAGTGTCATTTGAAACAACTCTAAATGATACCCTTTATCGCCCTCATAAGTTGGAAGTAGATTGGCTTACGATTATTTTACTATATCATTTCAATATTTAGTTCACATGGATATGTTTGCGATATAAATATTCTTACTAAAACGGACGTTTGCATAAAAAGTTCTGAAATTATTTCAGCCAAAGGAACTGATATCGCCTTACGTACAGCCGTACATACTGTGTTGATAGACCAGCTGGAATAATGATTTCTCCAAAATTTTGGTTCCTGGAACGTTCATAATAGAAATGCGCTTTTTAATTTGCCAAAAATAAAGATTAGATATATTATTTAAAATACTTTAAAAACTTAATTTAACCTTTTTTGATCTGTGAAAAATTATATCCATATTTCCTTCATATACAGTTTAAACGGTACATGTATTTACTGTTTCGGTAGCAGCATCTACCAGCTATGCCTACTGCACAGTGAGGTACCTGAGAGAAAGGTTGTATTGAGTTTTATAAATATCTTATTGGCACAACCAAATAATTTGTTTGTACACAAAAAAAATTTTGTCACTGAACAATGTAACTTATTTATTCTTATTTGGTAGCCCAAGTGTAATATTTGACCATTAATATTAAATATTTGTTAGGACGTGCTTAGATTTTCGTTCCGAACCATTAAATTATACAAGGTATCCTCGAGAATCGAACCAGAGAACTGTAGATTTCATTATCGCTCGTAAGCATCCACGAACAAAACTAACCGAGGATGTTTTATTATTCGTAAAAATGTTTGGTAGCATAGCAAGCCTTCCATCTCGCCACTGCACTAATCATTCACTTCCTTTAAAACGATTCATGAAACCCCGAATAATTTGTTTGAGACATTTGTAGCGAGATTATGGTCTGTGACCATTTAAGACGAACAATATTTTACACCCAACCGGACCTTGGAATAAAACCCAGTACCTCTCGTACTGTAAGCCGTTGCGTTCCGACTACGCTAACTACGCTACAGAGGTCAGTTGGTGTGATGTTTCACAATTTATAATGGGTACTTGGCTCTTAAATTGCATGCTATTTAGGTAGATATTAAAAATGTAATGTCTAAATATACTTGTCTTCTACACAAAGCGTTTTACAGGGATTGTTTGCACCAGAATGTAGCATCATCAAATATTCTCAAATAGTATAACTTACATGGTAAATATTAAGGAAATTGCATAATCAATTCCGAGGTGTGACTATCAAACTACGGCGTGCACAAAAATTAAGTTTAACTGTACCAGCAATTGTACATTTGTGTACTTCGAGACAAGTTATTATATTTGCGTCAACTAGATATTTTATTGTCAGCAGTAGGCATTTTACCAAATAAACGACACCTTTTTTTATAGGTCAACTTAATCACGTGTATTGATTTTGGTCTGTCATTCTGGTAACTAAGAAATTCATTGGCTAAAGGAAATATTTATACACATTAAAAAAAATTAAAACGTAGTGCTCTACAGACAAAAACTCTGTTTCTACCTTACCCGCGGCAAGATGGGCGTGTGCTGTGACGTCAGATAGCTGGTACAGGATTGCACGTTAGCAGATTGACATACGAGTGTGTACATGAGACGGGAGGCGAGATCCGAGAGAAATCAGCGGACACAGCTAGGGCGTGGTTGGTTAGCAGACATTGGCTACCAGCTCCCTAGAGACAACCACTCTGTATGTCTGGCTATGTGTCGTTCTTCTGACTACGTAGACACATGGACCAGCCGATGTCACTTCACCCAGCACTCTACAGTATGTACGCTTGTGACGAGCCCACGAGGGAGAACACTTCAACACAACATACCAAACACCGCCTATCTTCACTAGGCCTAAGTACAGAGAATGGAATAATTCGCAGTACAGAGAATCACATGCTGAAATCCGCACTCTAAGGCTCGTTCTTTCGTTTTGCAGTGGTTTTGAAAATATTATTTTTTAAACGCAAATCAATACATATATAAAAAATTCATTCTTACCGTGATAACACTTATATATCATCCTTTGTATCTGAATTTTTCTGTTGCAATACTCCAAACGAATATTTAGATGTTAGCCCTTGAAATATCACGTATTTTGTTGTTGTCAAATTAAGCCAAAATGAAGGAAAATTTTTTTCGTGTATCATATGATTGTACACAGTTTCAAATTTTTTCAAAGCATTTGGTTAAAAAATATTCTAGTTATTTGCAATTGTTTGAAACAAATGAAAGATCATGGCCCTCAGCCCCGTATTTTCATTCATTGTCTGCTGTACCAGCGAGTGGTAGCAGCAAAAGGACAGTTGTTCGGGGCTTGTATTCAAAGAATATTGGATTCTAACATGCACGTCATTGAACTAGCGAAGTAAACCTTTCTATACAAATCTGCAGTTAATGGCTGTCTACGTGTCTGCGCACGAGAACAGGCAAGTCACGATAAGATGAATACTACTGAAGACTGTTTTGTCATGAATAATTAGTACGAAAAAAAAAACGCCGTATGGTGTCTTCCGGTGTTAACTTTTCAGCTGTGTGCATCGTGTTTATTCCTGGCCCTAATATGCATATACCAACAGTTGGCGGTAATGCACAGGTTGACTTGGGGAAAAATACTAACCAGGTCACCATAATTGACAACATTACCATGAAGAGCCTACTTGTGTTTATGCAGGTAGTTTATATACATGCATATATGTGCTTATGAATGTAAATGTGAATACACGAGTGTATCTATATGCATGTGTAAGTATAAACGTACACGTAAATGAACTTATGCAAATGCAGGTATCAATAAATGCATGTATGTATCATTAGTGTATTTACGCGTGTATGTATGTTTAAGTGCATGTGTGTAAGACCGTACGCTGTCAAGTGAAACGTTTTAAAGTTATAATTTTCTGCAAATATGGCGAACATAAGAGAAAGACAGCAGAGAAGCGTGATACATAGAGACATGCAAATGTACTAGTCATTAGTGTTAACTTTCAACTTAAGACCAGAAAAATTCACGGGTTGTCTGTTCTGTATGCTAGCCTCCGTGAATCTCTGTACACTGAAGCAAATAAAGCGGTTTATTTGGCTATCCTCTGACACAGGAATACCAAATGATAGGGTCTGGATGTTTCTTTTTCATTATATGCTTATAAGAAAATAAGTCAAGGGCCAATTTCGAAAGCGACACGAACTTACAGTTGGAATTTCAGCTTGAGGCTAAGATCCCTGATATAATGTAAGCTCTGGTCGCAGACTAAACAGTAATACAGAAGTGTATTAACTCGAACTTTGCCGCTTATTGTTAGTCTATGGCTGTTGACACCTGCCCGGTGTCTGTTTGGTTCCTGCATGTTACGGCAGGTTTTCTATTCGCCTGGCTGCGGCTAGCATGGCAGGTTAGGTTAACTCGCCTGGCTGCGGCTAGCATGGCAGGTTAGGTTAACGAATTCACTTCCGCCCACCTGGCTTTTCGGCACTCAGGGAGTCCATATTCTTCTTTTCGTTATCTTCTTTTCTTCTTATTTCTTGGAAAACAAAATTAAAAAGTTTCCTTTAATCCTATTCTTGTCTTATCTTCTCGACTCTTCTCCACCACTGCCAAATTCTTCATATAATATATTTATCGATATAGTAACATCACACAAGCAACATAAGCAGCATAAAACCTCTGGCTTGAGAACCCGGCTGGCAACCACTTTCGGGAGGTGGCATTGGCTTGTTTTTAAGTTATTACCTTATTCCTAGTTTGTTTCTTCCCGTGGCATTTCATCCTTAATTATCAAATTTGTACATAATTTTCTTAACCATAACTCAAAAACAATTACCACGGGAGGCTACCACCCGGTGAAGAGACACCTCCCGCAGTCTATGCACATCAAAATATTTTTAATACAATTACAATTGATACCAGTGATGATAACATATACTATATAATCTGGATTACATGTACGGTTAACACGTTTAAATATTACATTGATAAAATGTTAAAATTCCACGGCTAGTGGGGCAGCCGCCTTATGCTGATTGGCGATTGGCGTTTCCGCCATGTTGCTCGCCAGTGATGCCAATTTACCGGGGTGTGAGGTTGAGTTCGCCGTCCAACTGGTAATTTCACTTCTGTATTCCTAAATGTTCTGTGGTCTGGTTTAGTGTCTGTGACGGACGACAGACTGTTTTGCGTCGCGGTCAAAATAGAAGCGCAGTCACAGGTTCCGACACAAAACGAGCGTCATGATTGACGGCAACACGAACGACGTTCACGTCGTCCAGCAGAAGAAACTCTGCTCATGAATAGCGGCCGAAGCACTGGCTTTTTAATAATGCATCGTGGTTTCAGGTGTACGTGACGTCATAGTCCCCGCTTCTCCTATACCACCACGCACACGCTTGACATCCGAGCATCAATAACTGAAGCGACCGGCAAAGCCTTTGTCCCCACACAGCAAGCAACCGCCTGTGGAATATGCAACCCAACCACCGATCAGTCATGTGGGTCGCATAAACTACGTATGTTCCATCGCAGCACTTCAAAGTAAAATAAATGTTCAGCACTCATAACTTTCGCATCTCTGTATGCCAAATTAAAAATGTTTCTGTTGCGCGGCATACAAACACAAACCTAGCTGATAAAGTGAAATAAACAAATTAGCAATGTAAACGCAATCAAATGCTATTTTAAGATATACGCATTGAAAATAAATACATACCAATGTTGTTTTGGAAACAGGTAGTAACTCACACATGATTTAATTAAAAAAAAATATATTTTCAAACTTAAATGAACCACTCTATTAATTTTTTGGACTATGTCGTTCATGTCCACAACCATACGATACAACGTGTAAATTTTCTAATAATAAATTTTTTCTTTAATAACTGTTTTTTATTTTAAAACACTGCAATGTCGCTTACGACCTTTTACCAAAACATTACCGATATATTTACATATTTCAACCACAGAATATGAAATATCTGGCAACTTCAGCCTTATTTTAACATCCATTGTAATTCTTGTATTATCCTTTATACATTTCTTTCTGTGCGGGTTATTTAATTTCAATAAGTAAGCTAGTGTTTGTTGTGTGTTCGCCTCTGCAGCATTCAATTCTTTTGGTAAGCCGCTGTGAAAAAAATTGTTTAGTTATTTTACGCGAAGAAAATGTAGTAACAAGTAATGCATGAAAAAGAAGCATTATTACGTACAATTAAAATGAAAATTAATATTATAGAGACGAAAATTCTTAAGGTAGGGAAAGTAAAGGTGATACGAAGAGACGTGCAAACCAGGCGATATTATCTGGCAGCAGACTGGACTGCAAGTTACTGTGTGGTCGTCTCACTAATGCTATTGGACGACAGTTTGTGTGGCGCGCCTTGAGAACTATATCAACCAATGATATAATGTCTACTATTGAAATGCCCGCTATCCTGTAATGAGGGCATACAAAGATGCGAAGGCCCGGAGCCAATCACGTCTCGGAGTTTGCTCGCATGAGTATAGGCTAGTGGATTCTACCTTGTCGCCAAATGAGTCGTCGAGTTACAAAACACGCTAAGACCAACAAAAAAGTTTCTCTCAAAAATTAGATAAAACTTTCTCCGTTTTTGTAAAACACAATTAACTAAATTTTATAAACAAAGTTTTGCAATTAAAACTTTATATTTTGAAGTATCTGTGTGAAATCCTAGTTGCAATACGAGTCTAAAAAATTTAAATGCATTGAACATAACTGGTTTTGTTTCATGAACACGGGCTTAAAAAGTTTTGGAACAGTACTACGGTAGTAAATGATTTTCGGAAAGCAGGCAGTTTAAGAATGCCTGTTCCAGTATAAGAAACAAATGCAGAACTAAGTTTTACATTGATTTTACCGGAAACATAATGCACTAAATAATATTTAACAAAACATGTAATGTATAAAACGTGTGAAAATTGGCATAAATCACTACTACCAACAGTTACAATAAACGTAATTCGGCTATCGCAAATGCAAAGGCAATAATGCCAACATTACTATCAAACTTGAATAGTTTTGTGAGGTTGACTTAGCGGAGTTAGTCACAGTATCAGTTTGATGGTATATGTAGAGACGTGGAAATTTCGCCGGTTTAACGTCCAGCCGGCTGGACTGCACAATCCTGTGTAAACTCTTGCGTACTCGGCTAATCGTACATTGACTGCTGTTCCAGTGAGGGGCCAGTTTTACTTGTGACAAGGTAGCGTGGGAGCCAGTGACTTTGTTCATGCATGTTTGAATCTGATTCACGGTTCTCAAGGAAGTGTTATGTAAACGGTCACCCAAACGCGAAAGCATCTTACATGTAACTTATAGGATATGGAATCCTAACTTCTCCTCAAATGAATTCGCAAAATTTCTGGGTCTCTAATAATATATAGGCCTATTGGACATAACGTGTTTTGTTGGAATGCGAAAAAAAAAACTACCCTTGTTTCACTATCCCCAAATACCAAAATCTCTCCATTTTTTTTCAAGCGGAAATAATGGACTTCGTAACTGTTCGAAATTTTGTAATTGGACGATTCAAATAATAACCCGAAAGTCGCATGTCTCTAGTCATGTCATAAAATATCTGCAAGCTTAATTTTACTGGTACATGAGGTTTTTTTAACTTCAGATATTTGTTTTCTGCCTTCTACCTCAGTGAGAAGCTTTTTGAAAACGAGACGCGGTAACAAGGGTTTTCTGCTCTTGATTTAAAATTGGAATAAGCGAATGTTCTTAAATTACTAGAGATGGGAAAAAAATTCGTGAGTTTCCTGACCTGTAGCCTGGCAGAACGAATATCCGTGTTCATTAGCTGCTTGCTGGCACAGTGATACCAACATTATTAGTCTAGTCTGCATTTAAATGCTTCTATACTATCGTATGAGAGCTATTTAAAATATGTTAACAGCCGATTTACAAAGTCAAATTTAAAATTATTTGAATTCAAGCTTTTTTGAAAAGAAAATGAGAAATTTATCTGATTTATCTGGACTACACCAGGATATCCCAAATTTTTACGTAGGGACCACAGTGGCCGAATGGTCAGACCATTCTCCTCCCACCAAGGAAATCCGGGTTCGTTTCCCGATGTGGTCGATCCCCGGGTTTTCGTATGTGAGAATCGCGCCGAACGATGTCGATGGTCTTTCTCGGGGATCTCCCGTTTCCCCTGCTCTTTCATTCCAGCAATGCTCCATTATCACCTTATGTTACGCCTCACCAGCTCTAAAGACCTCGATGTTGAACGCTAACAAATATCTCTTACTCACTTCCCCCTTCCCCCAAATTATTTTCCTGAGGGAGCAGTTTCAAGAAACTGAATCAGAGCAAAACGACTGGCAATCAATAATACTCACCTTTATTGAATTAAATTTGGAGACATTCCAAAAGTGAATCATTAATATTCATATGATGTGTCAATGACAGCACGTTCCTATGCCCATCCGCTCACATAAAGCTTGCATATGTCCTGCAAAATACAAAGTGAAACTGCCATTAAAGTCACTCTCCTATGTGAGGATCCTGAGCTGTTAATATCTTTATCACCGAAAACTAAACTGCTGCAGCTCATTGGCTGCAATAATGCATACTAACATAGCACCAGTTTGAGTAAAGTGCAGTTAGAAATATTAGTCATTTGCAAAACTTGATGTTAAAAACTATCCTGTTTGTGTGAGGAAAACGACGCGAGCCTGTTGTTTGTGGCATGATACGAGAACATCAATGCTGACTAGTACATTGTTATGAGAATTGCTAAAGCTGTTTGTTGCTGGCATACCGTCGTTTAATACAATCGCGCAGGAAAACTTCACTAAGTCAATACCTTATAAGTTTTATATATTTTCATGTGCTCTTAAATCTCTAGCATATTATTTTGAGAAGTTAGTATGCCTAACGAGTAGACTTCTCTGAACTTTCAAGGCACGAGCCAATAAGGACTACACTAGTCGTGGTGTAGGGATTTTCATTTCCAAATATTTCTTTGATTAGGAAGAAACTATGTTTACTTGAGCTAACAAAATACCAAATGCAACGTATATTATTTCATGAACCCAATAAAGTAAAATATGTGTTTTATTTGGCAAAGTACTTACGTCTGACAAAATCTATGGTTGACGCAATTGTGTATATTTTTTGGATGCACACAAATGTACCTCTTTTGCTTTAATCTTTTTTGCACACCTAGTTTCTAATCATACATGGAACATTGTTCTACGATTTCTGTAAAAATGAGATGTAAGGCTATATCTGTAAGCGTATATAAATATGCTATAAATAAGATAAAGCAGGACATCGTCGAGCCATGGACCTGCCAAACAACGTAAGCGGAATTTTTCTTCAGTTTTGAACGTGATTAACACCCTGGCTGATGACAAAATGTGTAGTAGCTTGGCAAATTGAACGTGGAATGTACTTTATTCCTTTATTTAATTATTCACACTTATAAGTAACGAGTGGTAAAGCGAGCAGTTTTGAATACCACTGTGTGTAGATAAAAATTTTAAAATTATTATTAAATGTGACTTGAGACGTTAACTTGAGTGTAGTACACTAAATTTACTTTGGTTAAATAAAATAGGACAGAAAAATACAAATTATCTGAAAATATAAAATTAATTAGTGCTCATTTTATCCCGAATCACCATTACCTCCCTCAGTGGATAATGAATTTGTATTGTATTAAAATATGGGTTAAACAGGTGTAATGTAATAATAAGCGACATTTACGAAACGTGATATTTTTTCCGTACTGGTGGTAATTTTAACCAGCTGAGACTTAAGGAACGCCTGACAAGTGTAACTAGAATATAACAACTTACGTATGATATTTGAAAGAACTGTACAATGGGAGAGCATGACTGGATTCAGTTTCTTGGACGTACTCTATTGCAAATTGAATGACTGTCAAAGAAAACTAAACAAATAAAAGCAAAACCATAAAATAAGCAGAGTATGCTTTAGTCAGCAAAGATACATACACAGCATTAAATTCTGGAAAACTACTGTGTTTTATTTCGTCTCTTCATTGTGTCGTTTGTCTTTTCTGTATATGTCTGATATCTGGTGCGTTTTGTCTCGTCTCGTCTTTTTGTTGTGTCTTTTTGTTATTTTTCTGTTCGTGTCTGATATCTACTGTGTTTTTTGTTTCGTCTCATCGTTGTGTCACATGATACTTGGTTTTATTTTAATTGTTATTATTTTCATTTACTATCTGTTTGTTCCTTGTTTTCATTTGACCCGATTCCATTTTGGAATTTTATGTTGTGTATGTATCTTGCTGACTAAAGCATACTCTGCTTATTTTATGGTTTTGCTTTTATTCGTTTAGTTTTCTTTGACAGTCATTCAATTTGAAATGGAGTACATCTAAGAAACTGAATCCAGTTACAACTTACGTATTCAAATTATTATAACGTCCATTGGTTGTTGCGGGATGCACTCATGTCTGTTACACAGGTTGAGTCACCAGTTTTGCGACAAACTTAAGTGAACATTCCTTGCGTAATTTCAGAAACAAAATGTCTAACGCTGAACGTAAGGACACCACTCCTAAGGGCTGGAAACACTAGTCAATATTGCCTTGAATGTGGAAACTAAATGTAACTATACTAAACCAATGTAATATTGAAGGATGGAGTTTTGTAGGCCTGTTATACGTATAAGTCTTTCTAATATGTAATATCCCTTATTAACTGCCGCATTTCCTACATATTAAAAAACTGGGATTTCAGCCCAATAAAATTTGGATATGCATTCAGTTATAGAATTGACGTTATCACAATCACCATCTAATAGTTTCACGTTTAGTTAAAAATCTGTAAAAAATTTAAACTTAAAAGTAATTTTTGATGTTGTTAATACAGATACTTATTTTATGTTAATCAAGGTATGTCTAATTATTTCGCGTGCACGCAGATTAAAGTTAAAATCACAACTGGATTAAATACCTCAGATTTTTATTAGTTTATTATAGAGTTTCACTTCAGATCCGATAGCACGGGACTGGCTCCAATATTCTATGTCGTTAGCAGAAGCTAATTGTGTCCGGAAACTAAAAGGCTCCAATTACGTGCTTCTAGGAACATTCCTGAAGAAGCTTCCATGGAGATACCACATGCAGCGTAGACATTTGGATTAATAACGTGATATCCCGCTGGTAAGGCCTGAGAATATTAACTTCCAAGATGTTCTTGTACATCAACCAGTCAAGGTAATTAACTTCTAAGTACAAAAATGTCCCAAATGTACACGCACAATATTTTAACATACAAAATATGTAACGTTACTGAGAATTGGACTAAGGACAACGTATTTTTATTTCTCCGTGACTTTTTAAGGAGGCGGCCAGTTTTATAGAAATTCTTGGCGTACTTATAGCTGAAAAAAAATTAATTCATTGCCTATGGAAAAACACTGTGATATAATGGTCGTAACTTAGTAAAGAGTCTTGCAGATTGGTCGGACAGTTGTAATAAGTTATACATAAATATGGAACGAGCACAACCTGTATCAATTTATTTTCATTTCATCGAACATGAATATAAGATATGGAATTCAGAACGAGGTATGTTGATTATCGTGAATTCAGAGAAATTACAGATAATATATATCGATTTACCAATTTGCGGTGCGTCTATGAAAAGTTATACGCCAAGAAAATGCATCTGCCACAAGTACGGCAATTGCGGATAAATATTATAGCCTACATACATCCGCCATTAATGATTGATATTCAGTTTCCCGGTTAAAGGTTTTGCCAGGAACTTCCATGTAAATATATTTTCAAGGTTAACGAACAAAGAAGACATGTACGTGCTTACGAATTTGTTAACTAACTGAAATCTCGAATTTTTCTTGTTACTGTTAATTACTTGTTGCTACTTATGTCTAGGGTCAACCGAATCTGCTCTTAAGGTGTATACGATAATATGGTACATGCTGGAGGTTTGCTCAATCACGTGATCAGGTTTCGTTGACCACAGGAGGTTAGATAGTTTCTTGCCTAACGCTTGCAAGCAATTCAGGGTTTTAAGTTGACGACAATACAAAAATAAACATATATAAATTATACGTTTCAAATATTTTACTTAATGCGACGACAGTAAATTTTTATTATGTAATTTTGTGTCCGGAGAGAAACTGCGAATTAAAAAGTGACAATGCACTGCATTTAGGGATGGTTTACCAAACATTTTAATTGTTTTTCTACTTTTCGAAGGAAAAAAATGATCTTATGAGATCACATTTCTGTTTGTGTTGTGTTGCTCTATAAATACTTTGGAACCCGTTTACCGAATTTCATCAATCTTGGTATACATATAGAACTTACTAGCCTGACGTGGCTTTGTGCATTTAATTGATGGCGAGTTCATATGTTCTAGATGATTGGGATTTTAAAATTTTTCGATTACACTATATATTTTAGGAACCGTATGTTTGAATTTCGCGTGAAGAACCAGTACGGTTACTTGACTTTTATGTATTTAGTTCATGCCGTGTATGTAGTTTAAAAATGGTGGTCAGTTTTAAATTTCTAACATATGTCATTTCTCCGAATTTCGAAAGAGAAAAACTTTTATCCATTTTTCCCTTTAAATCTCTAAATCTAGAAAACTCCTGAAATGACTGCTAGGTTTTACGTAAGTATCATCATGATGTTAACAGCATATCGACTACTCACTGGTTTATATAGATGTAAAGGGTTAACCAAAAAAGGTTTTTAACGTATTTACAAGTTATTAGGATTCAAATTTCGAAAGTTCCTGATAATACTTTTCGTGTTGTGTTTTGTTGAATGTCTCTCTGAAGAGAAAAACTCGTCCTTTTTGTTTGAAAAAACGTCGACATTTAATGAACATATTTCACCACTTTTCGCCCTGTGAGGGGCCAAATTTCGGAAAATCCCTTCTTAGTATTTTCCTACGCCCTGACGTAGGTGCACAATAAAAATAAAAATTTAATGTTCCTTGGACCCGAGTTTTGGGTGTGTGCTGATGTCAGTCTGTCAGTCTTCAGTTTTATTTGCACAGTTAATAACGCACATTTGAAAATGATCTTATATGGATTTAAATTTATTTTCCTATTTATCATACTTTTCAAATACACGAAAATATCCAATTTTTTTATCTAAGAATTTTCATTTCGTACGTCACAATATATTTTTTCGGCGTGAGTGATATTATTGTTGTAAATCAGTGTAAACCAGTACAATTATAAAGCAATAAAACATAGACTTTTATATATAATTAAATAAAAACTTTTGGATGCAGAAACCATTTTATGCACAAGGAATGAGAGAAGGGTGTCTATAAGTTGTGCAGATATGGTGAAAATGATGAAAGATAATTCATTACCTAGACCCTTTCGGTAACTAGTTAATATTTGAGGTCAATGGTTGCAATCATTAAATATTTTAGTGGTCACAGTACAATATCGTCTATTGATTGTTTTGTACTTCTTTATTGCGCTGTATTGTTACTGTGCATACAAGTTAAATAAAAAAAAATATTTTCGTTTTGCTATGTTCTGATTTATATTGTGCTTTATGAAATAAGTACAACATAGAAAACTGGTTTTCATATTTAAATGACCTTAACCTGTGCTAAAGTACTCGTTATTTTGCAATAGGCTAAGCGTGTTTTTTTCTGTTGTTTTAGAAACTTTGATATAAATTATGTCTGCAAATATTAGTATAATTTTCTCCGTCTGCTGGGAAATTTCACATGTTAGAAAAGTTAATTATTTTCATCCGTTGTGTCAGTTCTTTTGTTTGAGGTTATTTATGCTGCACTGAACCAAGAATTTTTTTCCTATGAAAAATTTATTTTCACTTCGTTCTTTCATGAACTCGTTCGTCCTCATTATGTGGTAAGTCGGAATACCGATTTAATTTTAGGAAACTCCTCTGCATTTTAAATTATATATTAGCTGAACGCGTGACGTTTCCATACGCTTGATTTAACCCCCCCCCCCTACTTTTTTTTTGATTCGGTGTTTTGTAGTGCGATATTTTCTGTACTTTTTATCTTAGTAACATCCACATCTGTTTTTCATTTCAGACGTTAGACTCGTGTAAATTATTGATATGAGCTACTGAGTTGATTTTATATTTTTTCAGGTCAGGTCCGTTACAAGACATTGTGGCTTCGGAGTGATTGTTTAAATTTTTGTAAACTAGAGGCGTATTGTTCGTTATCAAAATACAAACGTAAACACAAATGCCTGTAAAATTTGTAAAACATAATTTTTACAGAGTTGTATATTTCAGAGATTGAACCTTACCATTTAATAGAACGACGAGCACGACGAAAAAACGGGTAATCAGATTTATGTTTAGAAGTCATTGTGGTCTATTTATTTAAGTTTTGTAAGAAATATGTGCTTCCTTTAGGCTTAAAGTAAGGAACAGGTTTTTTTCTAATATATAGTTGTTCTGGCATGCGTTGCAAAGCCCTTTACATTTTTTATGTATGTAAATATAGCTACACACCCTGGCATTGCATGGATATTGTCACCTGAGTTGGTCAAAATGCCCATTCCTACCCCCTTTCCCTCAATCCATACACATACAACATATATGCCACAAGTGGAACCTAGGTATAGAAGTTCATGCACTCCAGCGCAATCTAGTGACGAGTTAAAGAACAATGGATATCGCTCGAATACAGGATGTGGTTACATGACTTCCTGTTTTGAAATGCGCGACATTCAGGCTGTAATGTCTTAGGGGGGCGCGAATGGTCTCATGCGAGAGGCGTTGGTGTCAAGTTTCATTCCCACCGTTGTCAATCGCCACTATGCGTTGCAAACATTGAGCGTATGTGAACATATAGGAGGAAATGTTTATCTCCGCGGCTTGATGAATTGCACTTAGGGAACATTTGCTTCCAGGACGGAGCAACGGCCCACACTTCAAGGGCATCGATGTCTGTTTTGAGGGGACACTTACCGGAGCGCCTCATCTCAATAAGTGGCAATTTAAAGTGACCCGCCCACTCCCCCGATTTGGCCCCTTGTGATTTTTTTGTGATTTTATATCCCGCGTTTATGTAAACCGTCCAACGATCCTGCACGTCCTGAAGGCCGACATCCGGGCAGAAATTACCAACTTACCCATTGCTATGCTGGTAAGTGTCATGACAAACGCCAGAAATCGACTTACTCAGCGAATGGATAGTTGAGGTGTGGGGGGTTACCTACCTGATTTGATTTTTAAAACTGTGTAAAACCAAACTTTATGTATGTACATACATTATAGAAAATTTAATGGAAACTTTCTGATTCACATAATGTGTTTTATTGCCGTATTAAGAAAGGTAGTTACGTTACCGCAGCCTGTATAGCCTGCTTGTCACAATAGGTGGTTAAAATAAATCACAAGTTTAGCATGAATATGGCTCAGCTTGAGGCGTTCAAATAACAACCCGGGTTAAGTTTTCAAGTGTCCAATATGCCACGAGGTTAGCCTACATATGGGCAAACTTCAGCTTGAGGCATTCACACAGAAAGAAGTGTCCGGTAAGCCTCGACAGCAGCATCTCTATCCCCTCCTTGTCACCCTGCTGCTGTTAACAGACGAAAGTTGATTATTGGTGCGGAAAAAATCTAATCCTTGGACATAGGTAAAATTACAACGAAATGAAATTGAACGCAAATCTTTCTTAGTATCGAGGATAGACGGAAGAAAAGAATAATATGCTATACAATATAATACTGCAATTATAATGGATCGCTGTTCACATTTCATGTAGCAAATCATTTAACAGAAACTTATGTTATGAACTACATGGACTTGTTTTGAATTCACGCCATCTTAAAACCTTGAATTGCTTGAACGGGCTTTGAAATAACGTGTTCCGATTGATAAAACACTTTATCCCATGGTGGTTTAATATAAGTGCACCGATTGTAGCTGGTGTTATGTGCATATGCACGATTTCTCACAGGAGAAAATGAACGTACGTCATAACATGGTAAACTGAGCCATTGCAACCGAAAGTCGTTGAGTCGCTAGAAAACACCCAAATTAAAAACAGCAATGGTTGTTCATTTTTCTGTTTACGTTCTGTTACCGAATTCCTTGTTTTGTTGGGGGGCTTGGAAAAATTCGCTCGTAATACCTTATTTTCATGAAAAATAATTCATTTCACCGATCACGAAAAACGTTCCAAAGTTCACATGTCTGCTTGCTAGCAGTGACCAGCAACATGAGCCACGCAAAGCAAACTGATTTTTGATGCTGATTTCTGACTCTGACAGCTCGTAGCATGATTTGTGTTTTGAAACAAGCCAAGTGTAAAAAAAAAAAACACTCGGGGTGAATGTTAGAATTTAGAACTGACATGTGTGATATTATACTCGTAACTAAAATATTAGCTCTGACAATCGCAGAAATGATAAAGCGAGTAGAAACAAGAGTGTTTTTTTTCTCTGAGTCACTATTTGCGCATTCGCAATGCGTTAACAGTGAAGCCAACATAACTACGGATGCAAACAACATTTTGCAATGCATTCGTAGTGAACTGCTGAAGACATAGGCTATAACCTCAAATATAGAGTAGTAAATATTTTTCGGATAACACATTTTTTTTTAATTCGAAGTACTTAGAGCATTTCAAATTATATAAATACGCAACACGTCTACCTGCGCTTTAATAAATAATTTTTTTTCTGCGTCTGTACTTGTGTTATTAATTTTTGCACTAAGTTAAGCAAAGGATGAAGTCATAAATAAAGCTAACTCACCGTTTAAAATATTGTAAATTATTGAATAAAACCCTAGGAGAAAATAATTATTTCTAGTAACACCATAAAGTGAGGTTACATTGTAACCCAATGGGTAATTTTGAACCACCAGATTAATTTAATTTAATGTGAGAATGCCAAGGTACCCGACGCTATAAAGAACTGTTTTCTGATAAAGCTGTGAAAGGTTAGTATTCAACAATTTGAGATTCCACAAATCTTTACTTAACAAAAATATGAGGTGCAAAGTAACCTCATAACTAAGCAGCGTAACCACCCTTTACGGCACTAACATACGACTGTGCAACAGCGACTTTTGTAAGTAGTTTAAAAAATATGTATTTTCGCAATTTCGTGAATTTCCAGATATCTTCGCAAAAAATAATCCAGGGTCCGAAACAATCAACTAACGATTAGCTACGGCGTCTCCAAAACTAATATTTTAGGTCGTAAATTTATAATGTATAAACGCTGACTACCGTTGTTTGTGAATAAAACTAATATTAATGTGCTTACCTCATAGGACTGCGATTAGACGAAACATTTTTGACTCTTGAATATTCTGACACTATAATGTTGCGAGCCATGGCTATCGTGCGAACAGCGTAATGTGGTATATTGTGGCAGTGGGATTACGTGGCATCGACGTGTAGGTACTGTGCGGCTCGCGTTACCTGTTGTGGCGCGCCTATTTCTCATTTCGTATAGACTCAGAGATAACAGTAGATATCACGGCCTAGAGTTCTCCTGGGTGTACTCTCTTCCCCTGAATGGTGCTTTGACCCTGATGTGACGTGCTTCTCGGAACTCCGAGATACAGACTTGCCGCGAGATTTCTGAACATTTGACCAAGGTAGCTGTATCAGAGACAGAAAGAGTTTTACCTATAAGGGATCGTGTGTGAGTCATCGTGATAGTGACGTGTTGTGAGCTGTACTCAAGAGTGCTCAGCGATATTGTTTGTTGCGAGGAGTAGCGCTGACAGGCGAGTTCCAGGACTTCTAGAGGACCATCGGAGTGTTCCAAGCTAGAACACTAGGTCCACCATTTCTGAGTGGTCAGAGAGACCATGGTATGTACAGAAAACTTGTATAGAGGACTGATACTTTATTATTTTGATTTTCTATCCTTTATACATAAAGCCATTATTTATTTTGTTTGCTATCAACTTGTAACATACTGGTGACTTTTTAAATGGTCACATATTTAACAGTGATTGAACATTAACATTTTGGTGTAAAGAGTTATAAAAATTAGGTTTGGTTTACTTACTTTCTATTTTTTAATCAAAAACCTCCATCCTATAGTGTATATTGCACAACTTGTTACAATATATTGTAATACTTCAAGGAACATTAAAAAATATGCAAACCCTACCATATGTTGTGTTTTTTAAAACACCAATGTGTAGCTATAACCAAAAAAATTATTTTCAATTCTACAATATTGAATTAAATGAGGCTAAAAATTTATTTATCAATGTCATTTTAAAAATAAAGGAATTATATATTGTGACATGTCGCTGAAGTTAATTTATTATGTTTTCAAAACTCTGTTCGCAGAAATTGACTATATATATATATATCGTATTAACTAATGAAAAATGTTTTGACAATTTGATTATAAGATATTTTCTTGGTAAGAGATAAAGTTCAATACCTACGCAGTACATCTATAACTGAAAACATTTGAAAACTTGCTCTCGCGTTGTTTCGAGCTGTATACTGAAGACAAGAGTGCCAACAAAATAATGCCGCATCGTGTAACTGTGAGAGGAAATACAGGATGTCCCTAGTCACCACAGATGTCTCAAAAACTGCACACCAGCTCACTGACTTGCGCCTAAAAAACTAAGAGTGAAGCGTGGTGTACATAACGTGTCGCCCGTAGCTGCCCGTCCTTCTTGGATTCGAACACACAAAACACGTCCACATAGGCGGCCACCTTAAGGGCGTAGTTCACCTCAGTTTTTAACGTCTTTTTTATTTTTATATTTGTATCAGATATTTTTTTAATTTTATATATAAATTGTGATAAAATCTTTCTCTTAGGAAATTTTTGTATCTCTCATAGTTTTTGCATATTGAGGCGTAAATGTCAAAATTTGCACTTACGGTATTAAGTACGCTGCTAAAACCAACTGTCATGCCAAACCGACAAAAATCAGTGTATAACAATGTTGTAGGCTATGATTTGACATATATAAAACAAAAATAAAGTACTTTTGCATTTAATAAAAAATGCTGAATTTTGAAATGAAAATAAAAAATATCAAAAAATTTTTATAAATACAAAACATTTTGTTTTTGTTTTAACTATGTCAAATTATAGTCTACAACAGTGTTAAATAGTGTGGATTTTTTTTCAGTAATGTTGACACTTACCACAGTTCTATGGGATTTTTTTTCGAGTACACATTTTACATGTGGACATCGATTTCCTCTGCATTACACATTGTTATACTAGATTTCAAGTAAAATAAATAAATAATACCGGAATTGAGATAAAATTACGATTTAAAGACACAAAGCCTATAAGAATGAAAATTCTATTATTTTTATAATCCTCAATAAAGTAACATCCATACCTCTATACTAACCGAATTTTGGAAAATACCTCTGCACGATAGGTTTTCGGACGGTAAAACTGTTCTCACACTAAAGGTGCTCGTCTGCCTATCTCGTAACCAGCATTACAGCGTGCTATCAGAACTATTTTTCTACGAAACTTCTAAACCTGTTCTAGTGTATGCATTTACGAAAAGAACAAACACTTAAAACAATTTCGGAACGTTAGTTTCAAAACATCAATTGAATTACAAATATAAATTCAGAGCCCCTTAAAACGACTAAAAACGGCCCTTTCAATATTTTGTGCCTAAACTACTCATGGGGATCGTAAGAAACTACAATAGACATGTGTAGTGGACTTTGCTTAAAACTTTCAAAGAATAAAAATATAGTATCACCGCTGAAAGTGCCAGTGGGGCGAGTGTTCTACGATACCACTGCACGCCATTTCAGTGTCTTACGCTAGAGGCGATATCGCGCTAGATGAACCGGTCAACATCGCCCTTGGCGCCGTGTCTCACTCACACAAACACACTGATACCAGGCGGGCCCCTTAATGAGCCCGTCTACTGCCGCCGTGTGTTTGTACGAGTGTGGCCAAAGACGGTATTGACCGGTTCATCTGGTGCGGTATAGCCTCTAGCGCAATATAGAGGATGTCCAAGAATTATCTTTAAAATTTTGAAATGTCATAATTTTTGAAATAAAAAGGATATGCAAATTCTGTTTTTTGCAGTGATTAGTGCAACTGATCAAGTTTTTCTTCTGTTTAGGCTGCCATGTCCAAGACTTATCTTTACAACTTTGAAATGTCATAACTTTTGAAATAAAAGGGATATGCACATTCAGTTTTTTGCAGTGATTAGTGCAACTGATAACGTTTTTCGTCGGTTTTGGTCGCCAGTTTTACCTGATCATGTGGACCCCACAGGAGAAAGCACAATGTGTGGCATGATTCATTGAGTGCAAATCGGACACACAAGTTCAACGCAATTGCAGGACCACATTTGGCAAGGCGCCACCATCCAGACCTACCATCCGTGCATGGCACACCAGCTTCATGACCACAGGCTCAGTGTTACATAAGAAAGGAGCAGGACGACCCAGCACACGTGATGAAACTGTTGAGCGGGTTCGCGAAGCATTCCAGCGCAGTCCAAAGAAATCTGTTCGTTCGGCTGCTACACAATTACAAATACCCAGGTCAACAGTCCACATGATGCTGCACAAACGGTTGCGTCTCTATGTCTATAAGGTGCAGTTGTTGCAGGCATTGTTACCAACAGACAGACCACAACGTTAGGCGTTTGCTATAGAGATGTTACACCACATCGATGACGATGAAGGGTTCTTACAAAGGGTGTGCTTTACTGATGAGGCAACATGTAATGTGTCTGGCCACATAAATCATCATAACGTTCGAATTTGGGGTTCAGAACCTCCACATGAAACACTAGAGATGGAAAGAGACAGCCCAAAGGTTAACGTCTGGTGTAGTGTCATGCACAACGGAATCATTGACCCTTTATTTCTTCGCGGAAAAAACAGTTAATGGTGGCATCTACCTTGACATGCTTGAACTATTTGCTCTGCCGCAGTTGCAGGATTTACAGCCCAACTTTTGGTTCCAGCAGGATGGTGCCCCACCACACTGGTCTACAGATGTCCGTGCTCACCTAGACCAAATCATTCCAAACCGATGGATTGGACGGGGTGGCCCAATTCATGGCCACCCAGGTCACCTGACATTACACCCCTCGACTTCTTCCTCTGGGGTTGTGTGAAGGATTCTGTTTATCGGAGTACGGTTCCTACTGACATTGCTGACCTAAAAACCTGCATTACAGAGGCTGTTGCCACTGTCACAGACGGTATATTACAGCATAAATGGCAATAAATCGAGTACCGACTGGATGTGCTTCGGGCCATACGTGACGCACATGTGGAGGTGCTAACCTAAACAGAAGAAAAACTTTATCAGTTGCACTAAGCATTGCAGAAAACAGAATGTGCATATCCTTTTTATTTCAAAAGTTATGACATTTCAAAGTTGTAAAGAAAATTCGTGGACAGCCTGTAGATACTGGAATAACGTGCAGTGGTATCACAGATCACTAGCTTGGCAGACACAGTGTTGACCTCATCTTTTTATTCATTAAAGGATTTAAGCAAAGTTCGTGTATGTTTCTAGAGAACTTTCACATACATTTAATGGCCAATTTTTCAGATAAAACAGGTTGATAATGCCGTATTAAGCCAATTTGAAGGGATGAGAAATGATTTTGCTAATTTGACGCAATGCTTTGAAATTACATTTCCGTCATAGTTTTAAGTGTATTTTGTTTTCATACACTGACACAATGTACACATGCGGAATAGTTTCGTGAAAAAGTATTTGCGAAATATATATTAAGCGCATGGTAGGCGTTACCCATAAAGTTTTAGAGCAATACCATTTATTCAAATTGTATTATCAAAACTTGCTCATCGACGAAGAATAGGATATATATTGTTGGTAAACTTTTTGACATAAATAATAATTGAATATTTCATTAATTTGACATGCATAATCATTGCAGGAGAATTATAGGTTTCCTTTCAAGAATTCTCTTGCAATGATTCTGCATGACAAATATATAAAATATTCCATTATTATTTTCGTCAGGTTGTTTACTAATAATATTATATCCAATGCTCTGTCGAAGAGAAAATTTAGATAACACAATTTGAATAAATGTTACGGCTCAAAAACTGAAAATACGGCAAAATTGTCTACCACTCCGCCTGAACAGCTCGTGTGTCGGTATATAATAGCCTCGGGAGAACCACGTACGCGATGGAAGTTAAGTCACGTTACATTATTGAACACATGTTAATGAGCCGCGCAGCATCTCTGTGAGGACTCGGTCCAGCGCGCAGATGATCGATGAGGGCCAGGGAGGTGTGACGTGCAAGACTGATGCAGCTCTCCCAGCATTCCTTCCACCCCACTCCCCCTACATTCCTTGCTCCCTGCCCTACCCACGACCTCGCTGTAACAGCACTAGCGGGGACCGAACATCGATCTATCGCCCACGTTGTTATGATACCGCGAGATGGCCCTAAGGGCATGGGAACAAGTTCCCTAGCTTTCTAGAGAATTATTTTTTAAAAAAATTCCAGACGGCAGGTGATGGCGTAAAACTGCTTAGTAAACTTTGTCGCAAAATGGTTTTAAAATTTTACGTAATGTTTCGAGGCAGACAGTTTAAATATATTAGCTAATTTATCAAATAAATGACATTTTCTTAATTAACTGGTTATAGGTCGTTCGGAATAAAGTGAGCGCTAAAAATTTAACATTTGAAAAATATTTCAAGTCGCCACTGTACATAATTCAACAATAGCACTATAGTTGCCTTACTGTCTGTATGGTTGGCAGCAAAATTACGCAATATAGTTCCATATAGTTTCCTACTTAAATACAATCATACTGAAACAAAGTCAACAAAAATCGATATACTTGTATTTTATATAAATTGATAAACATTTTTTTTATCAAACTGTATTGGCTCTTACCGACTGTACAGTTTATCTTACACGCACAAACGTCAAGTGCCGTGGCCAGAGAGGTTAGGCATTTTCCGTCGTTAGCCGTTACGCGCGGAAATACACGAATTGGCTGAAAATATAACTTTAGCAGGGCTTTTTTTGAGTGGTCACTTTATTCCGAACCGCTTATAGCTATAATCATACATGTTGGGATAAAATCATGTGTGCAGTAAAAAATCAGTTACAACAAAGTGAAATGTGATTTTACGATATCGGCTAACGTTTGTGTTTTAAAAAATAACTATAGTAAAAAAAAGTAGAAACTCGGACTCAATCTCTTAAGGGTGTCCAAATGGGCTAAAATCATAATTATACATATTTTTTCATGAAATTTTAGTTTTGTAGACAATACATGCGTGTACTATTTCCTCTTATAATATTACTTCAGCCATTAAATTTTTTTCATAATGGTGCGTCAAAATTTGCGTGGTACACTGCAATGCTAATAATGAAAACCAACTGACCTACTTCAGTAAAATAATTTACGGTCAATTACCATCACATGATCTACGTAATATTATGAATGAAAAAAAAACGCGACAATACGGGGTGAAAATTGAAAACTCTGAAATTTTTAAAATACTACCTTTTAGTTGCATAGCCCACCTCTTGCTAGTAATTTCACTTCAGTAAGTCAATTGATTTTCACTTTTTGCACGACAGCGTGATATGAAAATTTTGACTTCAACGCATATGTATGAGAAAACTATGAGAGGTGATATTACGTTGCAAGGGAAATATGTGCTCACAAGTATCGCCTACAAAACTATCAATATTTCATAAATATGTAACATTATGATTTTATTCTACTTGAAAACTTTCTTTAAGAGCACCTACGACGCACTTCGAAAGCATTGTAATGCAAAAGGAAATACGTATGAGTATGTACTAAACTCTTCCACATGCGCTCATTCTGCCAATGTACTAAAAGAAAACACATTTCGGGTAAGTACGGAAATCATCGTGAAAACTTCTTGCTCGTTAAAAATAATGTTCCGAAGCCCTCTAGATTAACTAAAAACGGCCATTTCAGACTGTCGTACTTCAAATTGTATTAAAAAAATATTTGCAAAACTCAGAGAGGAAGAGAGAGAGAGAGAGAAGAGGGCTACGATTTGTGCAGTGCCTAGAGCACTCGCTCTTCACAGAGATGATCTGGGTTAGATTCTCGGAGGGGTCAGTCCCCAGATTTTCGCATGTGGGAATCCTGCCAGTCGATACCGCTGGCCAGCGTATTTTATTGGGGATCCCCGGTGTAGTTTGCCCTCCGCTTCATTCTGGGGCTACTCCGTGTTTAGCCTACATCATGTCACCCCTCACTAGCGCTAAAAACCTCGATATTAAGTGCTGACAAAAATATCTTCAATCATTACTCAGATAGAAACGTGCACTGAAATTCGCTACAGACTTTCAACCAAAACAATTATGTGGTCACAGACTAAAATCTCATAGGAAACATGGGTCGGCGAGAATCTTGCACGCTCACTCAGAACTTGGCTGGTTGTGGCGATGATGCATTTGGTACGCGCTTCAAGGTCGTCCATATAACTACATCGCTTCTGAGCTTATAATGCCCACAACCCCACAGGCTAGGCGGCCCAGAGCTTCGGCGAGAATACGAATTTACGTGTTACATCGCATAATGTAGGACAGGAACCTACAGTACCTACACATACATGCCAGCACTAGCTATTTATGTTTATCTCGGTGTGACCACATTGCTATGTGGTCGTTAAGACTGACTTTTGAATTCTTTGAAAACTGTCAACATATAATTGTTTTCATGTAAAAAAACACCTACTCATATAATTATGTTCCTTCAATTTTGTTCCTGTAGGAAAATTTACCTCTTCTCAGTGTATACAATGTGCTTGTCCGAAAACGACATCATGAATGATGACTGAGCGTAACCTGATATAATTCAACTTTAAATTCCTAGCCTGTCTCACAACAGTGCTCTCAAGTATTAACAGCGCTCTTAACAGCGATAATTTGCCACGAGTTATTTATGTGGCTGTTTAACTATATTATTTCCCGACACGCTAAAGCTATTACTGTCATAAAGTGGGCACTTTTCCAGACCGCCTAGCTGTACGAAGAGCTTCGGATTTAGTGAAAATTCCTTACGCGCGTAAGTTACGTCTGCTTAGGTATACCACAAAAAAAAAAAAACGTCACGCGCATACCCATTTCAGGTTTCCTGGACTCTTAAGTCAAAATTATTGAATAGTAACATGTTTGTTAGTGGTTTTCTGATATTCAAGATGTAGCTATTTCAACAGTTAAGTGAGGTAAGGTAAGTGGGTTTTACGTCTTGTCGACAGCGAGGTCATTAGAAACGATGACACATAACTTAATACTATGATAGGAGCTGGGAGAGGAGCCAGCCGTGGCCTTTTCTGAGGAACCATCTGATCATTCACTTGGAGGGATTTCAGGAAACCGTGGGAAAAAGAACCGGATGGCCGGAGCCGGTGATCGAACCCGGATCCTCCACAATGCGAGTCCTACATGTTACCGTTGTGCCACCTCACTCGGTTTGACTCCGTAGAAACCACTGGCACATTATTGGATACTTATTTATTTACTTTCCAAATGTTAGCTCTATATGTCGCAATTAAAGAGTATTCACTGATTTGCAAGTGTTTTCTTCACAGATTCAGTTAGTTGAAAATGATCCCTCCAGATTCTGTGAACACCACTGGCAAATATGTGAATATTAACTATTTCTGATTTAGCGTGTGTATTTCTAAAGTTTACTGTTAAGCGATAATAAGTGACGAGAAATTTGGGAAAGCAAATTAAAATCGAGATCTTTAGCGCTGATGAGGGGGAGTGCCGGAATGAAGGGAGGGGAGATCTCTGAGAGAAAAGCCTCCAATCAGGGGCATCGTCCAGAACGATTCTCACTTGCGAAAATCTGGGAACTAACCCCACCAGAAACCGAACCCGGATAGACTTGGCGAGAGGCGAGTTCTCCAGCCGCTGTGCCAACTGCGGCCACCTTTTTTGTTATTGTCATAAAACGATAAGCCACCAAAGAAGGTCGCATTCAGGCGAGTTGTTCGAAAAAATACCGCACGCCAGTTCAGTACCTTGCACCTGGAGACTATGGTGAGGAGCGATTCGCGTTATGTGTCGTCCTTATCGCTTCCATGCGTGCATGCATCTAAATATTAAAATACGTCCACTTAACAACGATCTTAGAATATCTTCGTCACGGGTCAAGTTTTTGGAGGTATAACTTAATTTTCTTTTCCCCGATATCATACAATAACAGCTTGCCAGGCGGCTGAGCAGTGTGCAGAGGTTCTGGTTTAGAAGATTGCTCGGAAACGTTCAACGGACACGAATGATGTCTGCCTAGAAATAGCGTTCAGAAACGTTATACGTAGTTTGCGATTAAGTGAGCAGTTTTCAATACCATCTAGTCTAAATTAATAATTCTGAAATATTACCTTTTTGTGACCTACACTCTAAATCTGAATTAGTGAATATTCACTGATTCACGTTGATGAATTGAGCAGTTTCAACAATTTGAATCAGTGAAAATACTCACTGTATAATTAGTGAATATTAACTAATTTCCTTTAAGAGTGCCAACAGCTCACAAATAAATAAGTGAATATCCTCAGTTTTTTACAATTGTTTTCAAAGAATAGGGACTACTTACTGAATCAGTGAAAAATTACTGTAAATTCTGTGGGCATTCACTAATTAACATGTAGAATGCTGGCACTCTTTATCGGAATCAAATAATAGCCACCGATTTCACAGTGGTTTCCCACTGATTCAATTTGTTTAAACTGCTTCCTCCATCGGCGTGAATCAGTGAATATTCACTAATTCAGGTTTAGAGTGTAAACCGTCGACTTTTGACTACACGCTTTTCTAGTTACGTATACATGTAAATTTCTGTTAATAGGAAAATAGTTCCTATGGCTTTAAATATGCTCATTTTATCTTGAATCGCCTATACATGTGTCGTTTTTGCGTTGGAACATTGTGGTGTATATAATGGAAGCTAAACGAACACTGTGGATGTATAGATAATTCTTTGTACTGACTGGCTGCTGTCCTATGCGCTGTTCTATAAAGTAGACATCCTAACACAGTTTAAAAATATGAAATGAGTCATAATTCAATGCGCATTTTGCAAACGCTGGGGTGTAGAGTAGATATTACGAATAATGTTTATACATAAGGACGACTAGATATTGTTAACAGCACTCACATAATTGCTACTCGATCACAACAACTAGTCCTCACATGAGGGAAAGTAGCTTGGCGCTAGTAATAGGCAGATGCGTCGCAGTGAATGGAAACATACAGCGCCTGACATGAATTCATGTCACTTGGACAGTGGAGACGTAGTGGGGAGAACAGAATACGCCGGCTGCCTGTGCCACAGTATTATGGCCGGTGCTGTGGTTGCGCGCGGTGCTCAAGAACAACACGATGCTAGTTCACTTTGCCCCCGCAGGACTAGTTGTCGTGGTCGAACTGTACAAATATACTGCAGTCACGAAGGTTAGAATGTAACAAGGAAAGTGCGTCTATTTTATATGTGGCAGGATTTAATTTATTTCGTATAGACAATGTAAGAAGAAGTGAGGACGAGGGGATGGCTATGTGAGCCTCTGTCTTGGAATCTACGAAGGAAACGTTTATTTGCCAAACTGAAGCGGAAATAGTCGAAGCTGGCAGCTGGCGTTCCGGTGTTTGACTCACGAGTTTTATGAATGCGCGAGAATGTCCACGCACGCATTTATGCAATCACAATAACGCGACAGATGCTTCTGTAAGTGCGTGACACGATTTAAAAAATGCCACGTTATTGCAAACACTAGTTCGTCTGTCGCGCGATACATACTAAAAAAATATTAAATGTAAATAATTTCTTGTCATTACACGCCAACCTCTAGAACTACAGCCAAGAATTTTTACAGTATTTACAATTTTTTCCTGTTTATTTATTAAATATTGTTTATACCCACTGGCAATCTCAAATGTGAAAATGAAGTCACGATTACACGTTCGTTAAAAAAACGTTATACTAAAAAGCTTAAAAATCTTCTGTTACGAACAAAATTTTATTGCAAAAATAAATAAATGGAATTAACTACCAACTCGCCAATTTTGACATTTGGGCACAGAATTAAATCCAGATTTGTCACGTCCACAACACGAATGAAATATAAATACTTTAAATTTGGGTTTCGCGTAGAGTCCGTCATTTTTGTCGCACTGACGTCACAGAAGCCTCGATGCTGATTGGCTGAAAACTTTAGTTATTCGCGTCACATCTGCCGCTCGATAGTGATTCCAGCATAACACTTTACTGCTGCCTCATGAACAAGTTTTATTTTTTTTTTTTTCAGTTCTGTAGTCAGCCTTGCTCTATCTAATATTTGAATCGTTTATTTAGATCGAACTATACTCTGGCATAGTCTTCAAAGTATCATAGACGCTAGTCATGTCATTGTTATCTGTCTACGTCAGAGAGCACGTAGCCACAAACCCGACAGCTAGTACCGCAAGGTGATATTGGTATATGCTAGGGATGAAAGGCTCCATTTACATCTCTCTCGGGGCGCCTGTAAGTATGCAACCTGGGGGAATCTGTTAGCTTGTTCGATACAACCAACAGCGCCAACTTAAGAGTCAGAGATAGTCCCCATCTTGAATTTTTATATTTTATGTCATAATTTTTCTTCTGGACTAATTTATGCAACTTTAACCTAGCTACAGAGTGTAATAGTTATGAAGGGAATTTTCGTCATCATAAATCTTTATTTTCCGTTACTGTTGTTACAGATAGAACTGCAGTTGGATTATTATTATTACTTTTTAACTGCATTTCTATTTGGAACAACAGTAACGAAAAATAAAGTTTTGTGCTGCCTACAATTATATTAATACGTATTATACTCTGCAGTTCAGTTAAAGTTCCATGAATTTAGCCAGAAGAAAAGTTATGACACAAAATACATAAATTGAAGATGATGACTAATGCGTACTCTTAAGAGAGAGAGAGTGTGTGTCTTCACTTACACAGGGATAACTAAGTTACATTCGCCTAGAATGTTTATCACATGTTTATTTAGCCTCAGCCGCATCAGTTCAAGTAGATAAAGGGGTTTTTAATTACGAGACACACTTGAAGGGTGAAAACAGAACTCTGAAAGCATTATCTAAAATTTATAGCTGATACCTGCAACTAAAGTTTTTTTTTTCACTACATTTTGGGTACTCCATTCTGTCCTCCACCCTCGCCCCAAATATTTTTTTTGCAGTAACATTAACCTTTGCAGGCGCACGCACCTCAACTCACCAAAGTTTCAACGCAATTGGATTAAAGACATCGGAGCACATACACTTACAAATTATTAAATTCCGTTAAGAGATGAATTAAATAAAAAGTTCTTTCTTAGTGCTAACCTACATTACATAAATATCTACTGTGCAAAATGTCATGTTTCTACGCCGACTGGATTAAGATGTGCGTTGCCTGATAGTCAATGTTAAGAGCTTTACAAAGTAGGCGTTTACGTATTAGAGACATTCCATGCAGAAACTAATTACTAAATTTACAGCTTTTATTGCTTTTAATTGCAGAATTTTTGCAAAATATAACGCTAAAGTACACGTTTTATGTTTTTGTAATGCACTAAGAAATTAAAACAAAACATTTAACGCAGAGCTTAACGAGGATAAGTGAAACGTCCAACACATTTCCTTTAAGAAGTGCCTAGGGAAATTGTATTTTCTAAAAATGTGTGTCCAGATACTATCAACAATATGTTAATGATTACTTTGTCCCCTCTGTTTTCGACGATAGCAGCAATATTTCCCTATTTGAGTTCGAACACTTTTTGAAGTGTACTTTCCCGATTTATTTGTGTAGAGCTGACTCCAGTTAGATTTCATTGTTTGTGCGTCTCAAAAGTCGTAACATTGTGGATCAAGTATGCCACTTTGTGTAGAGCTCAGAAGGTTTTGTAAAGAGAAGTATACATAAATAACGTCTACAAGTCGAAAAGTACTAGTACAAAAATATAGTTTTTCTACGTTGAGAACGTTGAGAAATGTCTTTTAAGAATGTATGATAGGAACATAAACGTAAAAAAAAAAAAAAAAAAAAAAATCTTAATTGGTTCGAAAGTCTATATGGAAAAAGTACAAAACAACAACCCTCAACATTTACCCAGAATGATGCATATGTTAAGCGTGATCTCTTACGCCGTAATTAAATGTTCGATACTTCAGCGTCAGAGATTGTTCTTCAGAAATACGGTAACTGCAATAACTTTTCGCTTAGAAAAACATAAAAAACTATTGTCTAAGATTGCTGTTTTTTTTATTTGGAAAATTGGCTTCTAAAAACCTACAACTTTAACTGACGCTTAGCGCTGAAAATGTACCATATTATCATAAGCACCTTGGTATTACTCACCGGTGGATTATTTTCTTTGCGTTATTATCTAACAAAAGACCAGATTACAAGCTGTTATATTTTCTCTCGACGTCTCTCATTGGCGACGATGTAGTGGCCTGCCGGCCAACAGTCAATAGTCACACTGTAGAGTTACCAGTAACTTGTAAAGTGTACAACACACTTTACTGCCGTCACATAAATACCCGTACCCAATAAACTGATTGTACTCGGGCATGTACCGGGCACTGCAGTCTAGCTTACCAAGAAATAACAACGCGAATTTCGTATGCATCTCCACGAAATAAAACTAGCTTATCTATGCAAACTATTAAGTTAACAGAAAGTAAAGATGTCATGCGTAAAAATGATGGCATATCGCGAAAATGTTTTGTGAAAACTTACCCTTGAAAGCGCTGTAGTTTCTTGCAACATATATGATTAGCTGATGTACGTTTAACACAACATAGCTATCATAATATATATAGAGATTGTGTAATTTCGTGAGTTCAACGACCTGCATATTATAATCAAATATCCTGTGCATACTCAACCCCTGTCAATTAGTTCATTCTCTGCTCTTCCACTGAGAAGCAGCTAGTGGACTAATGGTCGGGACTTGAGTATGTAAAGGATATTTGATTCTAACATGCAGGTCATTGAATTCACGAAATTTAACCATCTCATGCATCAAATATTACAATAATGGGATTCTTATTGGCTCAGTAAAATAGGGTAACAACTCCACGTACAAGTGAAAGCCAGTAATCTTCTGGTGAGCTGAACGTGCGTTGAAACCCAGCAAACTGTTAAGTTTTCCCGCGGTAAACCGTCATCTCTAGCCATGAGGTATTTAATGAATTGTTATTATATCTGGGGGAAATAATTTCAACCTTTGCAACTGAACAGTAATTTTAAAGAGCAAATAGCAGTGGCGAATCATGGAAGTGTTCCAAGGAAGCTGTTCGTGCGACGGCTAGACGCAAGTGTGAGATGTCTGCGCAGATATTAATGTGGTAGGAGAAGTGCACTCAAGAGCTAATAGTGTGCAATAGACGAGGAACGTGTTCTCGTATGAACAGACCGCAGTAACAGCAAAATACACTGCTGCTTGATTCCTGCAGACAAGTTAATACCACTTCCCTTGGAACCCGACTACGTTGTGTTCAACTGGGATAAAATACCTATTTTATATTTGTATGAAATTGTGTTAGTTTTGCAGACGTTACTTTAGAGAATAATTTCCTCTGACATAAAATAAATTAGCTCAGCCAATTTTTCTATACTGGCATTTCAAAGTCGAAATTTGCATCTTTTTCTTTCACGCACGCCACGAAAACCAATAAACACAATAAAACAATGAAACAAAATAATTTACATAGAAACTACATGCCGTTGGCCTACAGCTCGATGTATATAAAACCCCATCAAAATTATTTCTGCATTACAAAATAATGTCTGGAAATTAGAACTTTTTTTTCCCACAGCATTTTTTTTTCTATTAAAATCAATAATAATTTCTGATGGGTTTTCATATACACCAAACCGTAGTCCGTTGCATGTAGATTCAATGTAAACTATTTCACTGCATTGCTCGTGTTGGTAAACGTGGTGCATATGTAGTAAAACATGCAAATACAGACCATGTAATGCCAATATGGGAAAATTAGCTGAACCTACTTTTTGTTAGAGGAAACTGTACTTCAAAGTTATGTCTACAAAACTAACAATACTTCATACAAATATAAAAAATTACTTTATTTATTCTTGGTTGCTCTTTAGACCGGTACACGCTATCCTAAATTCTGTGTTCAATTCCTTATTTAATTCTGCTCATTAACTTGTATTGAAATTTAATAACATAATTCTGTAACATTGTTTGCTAGCAAGTTTCAGTACGTAAAGGAGTAAAATATATTTATAATGTTCTTTCAGTAAACATAGGCTAGAGGGAGTATCCTCTATACATCTGCGTACGAAATTGTGTGTTCAACATGTGTCACGTGACTTTAGTGAAATATGCGCGGGTGATTTGAAATAAAATTGAGAGGCAAGATAATAATTGCTTAGTAATCACAACTATGTTGTGTTATTTTCGTACCTTTTGAATATAGTAACCAAGGAGAACATACTGCCATATTATCGCATAGTATAATTGCGTAGAAATTTCAGAACAAATGTAAACAATGTTTGCCACGTTACTGTTTTCCTTAACCCAGCTGTTTTTAGTAAAAAGTAAATATTAGCTACATACTTACTATAAGGTTTTGAACCGAGATCTTGATGACACCACTGTAGCATTTGGCTACAGAAAGATAGCATATTTATTTTCTTTGTTTTCAAACTTCCTGTGTATATAATTATTTTAACTATGTCTAGCTCTTTGGATTGTCTTAATTCCAGTTTTTCATGTATTTGGTTGATGAATATTATTTGACAGTTTAATTTTCTTTGGATAGTTAGTGATAGTTATTATATGCCTCTACCTAGGTTAACTAGATCAATTATTTTATTTATATTTTTTTGTCAGGAATCACATCCTATAACTTTAATTTTACTTTTAATTTTTTTTTTATTTTAAATTGAATGTATATTTCCCGTTTCTGTTTTTTGTTTTGTATCCTCGTTGGGGATCGCGATTTATTATTTTAATCTCTAACCCAGACGCCTGGATAGGTTTTTTAATTTTTGCTTTAGAGATAGTCGAAGGTTTTGGGGTTTTTGAAGATATTCTTGGCTTGGCTTCGGTGAAAACATGACGCGTTTACGCATTTTTGCTCTATGCTATTAAAGCGAGCGCCATCCTAAATGTAGGACAGACCTTTTTAAAAGCCAAGAGTAAGTTAAGAGCATAGGAGGGTAAATTAACATTGTAGAAGAGTTAATTTATACCTAAATATAATTTTGAGTGAGCAAGAAATGCGGCCGACGACGGGGACGCCTCGGCATGACGCGATTGCAGAACTAGGCACGCC
>PNEQ01080663.1:0-41393 GCA_003012365.1 Medauroidea extradentata
TATGCTTCAAGCCGTAGACGGTGACGTGTAGTTTTGATGAGATTTTTTCCATTTCATTATATTTACTGGTTTTCAAGTTTTGTATGAAGTAAAAATATGCAAATTTTGACTTTGAAGTGACATTACGGGAAAACTAGATGAGCTAATTTTTTTCCGTTAGATGTTAATGTTCTCTGAAGTAATGTCTACAAAACTAACAATATTTTATACAATTATAAAATTATGAATTTTTCCCCACTTGAACGCCCTTAAGGGCTTGTTACCGAGTATTGCAGTGATTTCGAAAATATTTTTTTTATTGCTACCTAATATTCTTATCAAAATTTAGCTCCACAGTTTTAACACTTAAATATTATAATTTGTAGCTGAATTTTTGTAAAAATGTACTAAACGATTTTTTAGATTTCATCACTCAAAGTACCATTTTTTTTTTTTTCGTCGTGAAAATAAGCATAAGGAAGATTTTTTTTTTTTTTGCTTTAAAACGCATCCACAATATTGTGCGAGGTGTGACTGCACATCGACTCTAATTTTTTCAATGCTTTTGGTTAAAAAATATTTGAGTTATCGTCACCAGTCTGAAAAAAAAACTAATGAACAAGCCCTATTTGGCCTTTACTGACTCTTTGTTTTTACACAAAGACAGCATGTCGGTTTTTAACGAATACAAACATTCCAGAAAGTAATTCTAATTCAGTTTTATACCAGTCATAGTTTCTTCACACTATTTGCTAAATATGCCATACAATGCAATATATCTATCATAGGTAATTTCTAGGGTTTACTCAATTGAATACAGAGCTAGGCGGAACAGAGGTATTACATTTGCCTCAAATTCGGGAGGACCCGGTTCGATCCCCGACTCCGGCCATCCTGATTTCGGTTTTCCAAGGTTTTCCGAAATCACACCAAGCAAATACTGGGATTGTCCCATAAACAGTCCTTTGCCGACTACTATTTTCTTTCCCCCGTGTGATTCTACCAAGACCTCGTGCTGTTTGAGAGCACATAAAATAACACTTAAATAAAATAAATATTCGTGTATGTGTGTGTATATATAACATACTTCGTAACATTTCATTATTTTAGTGTTTCAGTGTCAAGTAATGAGTCCTTATTCCTATGTGTTGGTTACCATTTAAGCATTATACAAAGCGGTTAGTGACCGACATATTATGCCTATATATATTTTGGTTGTCCGACTGCTTGTCTCAGTGGCTACAGCTCCTGGCTGATGTACCGAGGGTCCTGGGTTACACTCCAGGTAGGGGAGGTCAGTATTTACAGTTGGCACTCTGGGTTCAGGACTGGTTGTTGTGTTGTCATATCATCGCCACGCTGCAATAGCGAACCACCGTAGTTTCATTCACGCCTGGCTGCACGTTAGGTGTTCCCCTGAGGTTCCAACCACCTCCGGGCTGAAAACTCATCAAGCAATATGCTTTAGTTGGGAGTTATTCTTTTAGTTGTCCTCACGATGTGTGTGTTTCATTTATCTGTCTGTGCGGCGGCGCAGGCAAGAAATTAGGACTTTAATGCATACACGATGTTCCGGGAGTAGAGGTCAATAAAGAGGCGGGTGATAGAGAGGCCCAAGACCTACCAAATAAACCAGACTTGTGTAGTCCGATTCACAACCGTCTAAAAGTTAAGAATTTTTTAAAAAAATGTTGCCGTACTCTACCCTGAGCTAATCATATACTGATGGTGGAAAAAGTAGTTGTCCATGTAGAACCACATTTTTACAAATTAAAGGTGATTAGTGTCGTCGCATTTGAAAACGCTTTTCACGTCACTGAGAGTACAGTTTCGTGGTGTAAAAAAACCACTTTCACAAAAGTTGTGTTTGGTTCGGAAAGATGCCTCCAGTTTGCACGAGGTAAAAAAATATTAATGGATCACAAAAATGGTAACCTGCCATTGGAAAAACTGTCCCATATTATTACTAATTAATTAGTAAAAAGCAATATTTTAAATTAACAAACGTCGCTGCAATAAACGAGAAAACATAACCTATTGCATCAGACCCACACAATGCAAAAATCAGCAATAAGGTTGAAATTAGTTTGAGAGTAAATAATTAAACGTAATTTAGTTGAAATAAAATTATTCCACTGTGTTTTAGATTATTAAAATGTACTTTGAATGTAATATGTTTAATTTGTTTGTTGTTTTAACAAAACTGTGTGATGGTTGACGTTATACAGATACTGGTAAATAAAACATAATCACATGTTTGAGCAACCATTTAAGTATACAAGGTTTAACTTATTTCGTTTCTTCTAATCATTAAAATAAAATTATATGCGCAGCTACTTTTATACAAATAACATATACGTGTGAATACATTAAAAATAAGTATGTAAATATATACGGATTTGTGCCCGCGACCTTTGTTTGCCAACAGCGCACGTTACCAGCAGACCACCATGACTTACATAAACGTGAAACTTTTGTACACACACATTATACGTGTAATTTCCGATAAATTCCTGGTTCTGATGGTTAACTTTCGCGGTTTTCTTCTCCGCATCCTTTACAAAACTGTACACAGAATATGGGGTAACGACAGGTAACATGAAATGAAAACTATAATTACACACGTGTATACTCGGCAATACGATTTTAATCGTTATAAATATCTTCCATCATTTAACCTAATATAACTACGCAATAGGAGACAAAATTCAATACTCTGCAGATTTATTACATGTTCATACTTTAAGGGCGCGGACTACTGCAATTTTCATCACCATTTTTTAATGTTTTTTAAACTGGTTTTTTTTTTTTTTTTTTTTTTTTTTTTTTTTTTTTTTTTTTTTTTTTTTTTTTTTTTTTTTTTTTTTTTTTTTTTTTTTTTTTTGTTATTTTAGACACCAAATGTGACTTAATTTGTCTCTTATGAAAATTTTTTATCTCTCATAGTTTTTGGGAAATGGCTTTTTAAAGTAATGTTTTGCGTGTTTCCATTTTAAGGACTACACTAAAACCAACTGATATACCAAACTCAAAAAAATTCACAATGGATAAAAATATTGCAGGCTGCAATGTCATGCTCATAAAAATAAAGAATAAAAATTATTCGTATTTAAAAAAAATATTATTTCCAATTTCAGCATTTTTTTAATACAAATAATTTTTATTCTTTATTTTTATGAGCACTCCATTGTATCCTGCGATGTCTTTATCCACTGCGATTTTTTTTAGTTTGGTATATCAGTTGGTTTAAGTGTAGTCGTTAAAACGGAAACATGCAAACTATGACTTCAACAAGCAATTACGCGAAAACTATGATAGGTAAAAAAATTTCATAAGAGCCAAATTTAGTCACATTTTGTGTCTAAAATAAGAAAAAAATATCTGGTACAAATAAAAAATATAAAAATTTTGATGAAAATTGCGGTAGACCGCGCCCTTAAAAAGGTGTTTTCTAAACCTCCACTTGTTTGGTAGCTTTATTTTTTCTTCTTAAGCTATCGTTTTGATCGTAAACTCAAACACATGCAAACCAAATAACGGCCATTACAACAACCACTTGAGCCGGACGTGTTTCGTCGCTTCCAACAAAATCGTTCATTTCTTTGCGTATCTGTCATGGTTAAATTTACCAAATCTCTATAGTTAATCATAAATACGGTTGACTCAAATAAATATGGTAATATAAGCGAACTAGCTTTCGTATTTTTTTTTAACACGAGCCAACCTTTTGGATAAAATAAAATACATGTATTGTTAAATAAAACATCTAACGAAACATGTAGTATAACCAACCAAATATAAGTTTGTATTAAATAAATGACATCAACAAAATAGTATAGTCTAAGCAAATAGGTTCCATCAGTAACATCAAAGTTACGATTGTTAATGTAACAGTGTATTATTTGCTACAACCAAATTAATATTGTCAACAGTGTTTATTTGTTTGTCGGAACAATCCGTTTTTCTTAGTGCAGCCTCGAATACGAGTTTAAATTAAAGGGCATGGAAAGGTGAGATACCGAGGTATGAATTGAATGATGTAACGAGGATACTCATAAGAACGTTTTTGCCAAGTAGTTATTTTATTAGCGGGCATCTATTTATACAGCTTTGGTCAGTAGTACGCTTTGATCTTTAAGGAAATAATTAAAATAGTTTTCATGAAAAATTAGGCTTTGAAACCACAATGTATATAACATAGGAAAATATTTTTTATAATTATCAATATAATAATTTCCACTGCTCTATTATAACTGAATTACATAAATACCCTCGTTTTGATTTTGAAATAAGTTTAACACCTATTACCATATGCCATAGAGGTTTCCTAAACGTAAAACTATTTTCAAAGCAAGATGTATTTTTTAATTTAATCAGCATGTAAATGGATATCAAAAACCATATAAAATATGATAAAATATTTAATCAAAATAATTTAATTTTTCCATCAGATATTGTGCACATTTTACACCCTGATAACGCTCTTCGCAAAGGAAGTGGATTATTGTGAACTTTAAATATTAAAACTTGTGATGTCAAGTTACAGATTTAATGTTTGGTACATGTCACTTTTCAGACTCTCATAAATAATTTTTAGAACTTTTTTTTTAATCATACATTTTACTAACCGTAAATCCCCCTCTCCTCCTTTGCAGTAAATATATGCACTTTCACTCCTGATCTAGCCCGCATTTAACATAACAGTCCGACAAATCTGGAAGATCATCCAAACAATCTTACACAGTCTCCAGCCATTATTCGGGTCTGTTCGGAACAAACTGATTTACATCTCATTCGGTCATTCCCCAAGTCTCTTCCTGCTTCTTCCCCTTCGGCGAGGTCTATCTCTCTCTTTCTTTCTCGCTTTCTCCTTTACTTCTCCTCACTCCCTTCAGCAAACTTTCCCTCTGCTTCTTCTTTGTCACTTGTGCATCCCAGAACACTGTCCACAAAACCTCAACTGCACTAGACAACGCACTAACCACAGGTGCATGTTTCTGACCAGTCGGCACGTTCTGAAGCCACTATCGCAGAAGGAAAATTATACACTAAAGCTTTTCAACCTAAACCACTGCATTTACACTTTCGCTAGCAGCAAACTATTCTTGCTTTCTAAAGAAATCGACTTTTTTCCCTTACAGATAAATTCGTTAAAGCTAAATTTTCAAACAGTCGGAAAAGATAATTTTTTCCCCACAAATTTTATACAATATTTGCTTTCCATTGTAAATCGCACTTTTTGTAACAAATGAGGTTATGCTTCGATAAATACGAATAAATATTCGTGTGTGGGATTAGAGAGTCGCTTTATAACTTGGTGTTTTGTCAAGGGATGAATCTCTTATTCATAAAATTTCCACTTATTAGTTGATTCAGATAATCTTAACTACAATACGTATTTTATTCAAGTTAAGTAGGTCCTAATGACACAGATATAAACACCAGTATTGAATGCAGTGTTCTTAAGTCCTAACACACAAAAATACAATCAGAAAACTAATAATACTTCGATATGGAATGTTCTTCTTGTTTAACTACTGGTCAAATTCACAGTTTTCCTTTTGAAGTCAAATTAAACCACGGTAGTAAACACATAACTTCTAGACAAAATATTTTTACTAAAACTAAACAAAGGATACTCACAAAAAGTACGCCTATAAATTTGATTTTAATCTTGCTTAGCATTCATTTTCCCCCATTTATAATTCAGGAATCATAAATATGTTATCATCATACTCGGCTAATTTCAAACAACAAAGATTGTTCTTTTATGTGATTTAATAAACTTGTTGCGCATGCTAATTGCAATCTATTTATCTAAAAAGTAAACGTTTCTTCCGAATGTTTTTTTTTTTCGCAAGACTACCAATCACTTCTCCTGACATTTATATGCCTACTCAGGGCTATGAGTTAATTTATTGTGTTATAATGAAATCTGCAGTTGTATGATACAGACATAGTTATCTATGATTGAGAGGTGCGTGCCACTTTATCCTTGCATCCATGGTGACTGTATACAGGTTGTGCAGAAACAACCACATAGTAAGCAAAGCACACCATGCGAAATCTGGGCTAAATTGCAGAAGGAAATGTTAGCGGCGAAATGTGACATTTACCTGCACGATGTGGCAACACAGCACTGTTGTTAGTCCCATCTTGCGCTCCACAGATATCTTGCTTGTCTCACTACTACTCTCCTGACTTGTATATTATGGTAGAGCCACGATTTTATGGCGAAAAGATTTTTGCAACATTTCGTTTCGATGCGTCATGTGCACACCTGCAGCTCTGCTACATCTTCTGTGATTGGATGATTTTACTCTCACTTGCCTTGGCAAATTATAGACGTACAGACTCACAATAATCTTATTCTGATTGGTGCAGTCAAATGAGAAACGTGTTTGAACAAAGACACGCTGCCAATAACCTTGAAACAGAACTGCCGATATGCACGAGAGACACTGAAACAAAGTGAGGCAAAAATCTTTTCGCGACAAAATCGTGGCCCTAAAGTGCAGTTTAAAACACGAGCAGTCCAAGCATAATTCCACGTTAACTTGACGTAACATCCATAAAAAAATACCTAGACGTGGAGCTGAAGGGGAACCATCTCCGTACAGTGTTGCCACATTATGCACGTAACATGTCATTGTACAACATTCCGCACTTACATTTACGTCTCCTATTCAGCCCAGTATTCGCGTGGTATGCGTATCACGCGGTTGTTTCTAGGCAGACTGTATAGTCTACTTGTTTAGGAAAACTTAACTCCGATATTTGTATGTGTGTGTGTAAATAATTTTTTCTCTGTGCTCTAACTCAAAACTTTCTTTACCTGCAGAATGTAAAAATGTATTTCGTTACCTTAATAGTAAAACATCGTAACTCCATTTCGCATAAATTAGAAGAAAAGAGAGAAAAACGATTTTATTTCCATCACACTGAGAAAAAAAACATAATTTTGTACAATATTATTATAAATGAAAATTTTATATCTACTTTTAACAATACTTCTTTGTAAATACCTTATTATGATGGTTTAAAAGGGCTCGAATGTCCAATATTCATAATATGGAGTTACGAGTTTTTACTATTATGGTAACAATTTTTTTGACAACTAAATCGCTTTTAAAAACGTAACAAATACTATAAAATGTAACACAAATGATATATGCATATATAAGTATATGCGCTTGTTATTTTACACAGACGAATTAAGACGATTTGGGCAACAATTTACTCGTTTGCACTACTACAACAACAAAATGCTATGGTTAGCGAAAATAGGATCTTGTCTCAAATTCGATCCGGAAACTCTCACAAACGAAGTCACACATCGCTCATATACGACTACCGTTCTTTCCTTGCACTAAATTAAACCACAAGCTAGTACATTTGTCCCATTTTTATAACGTTTACCTATGTAAATTCGTGTCATCATTAGAAATGTTTTGCAGTCTTTTACAATTTAATTTCGCTTGTATATAAGTGTAGCCTTACATGAATATACCTTGATAGAAATAATAGACCAGTAAGGTCGTGTACTTTAGTTAATACATTACCTTTATTGTAAAAGCAAACATCGGATCGGTTACTTAGGCCACACAGTTGAAATAGCAACAGAAATTTAACAGCTGTAGTTGATGAACTCATTTTTAATGGCAATGATGTAATTCTGTCCAAAGGAAACTTTGTAATGGAACCCTTACAATACTTGCCTAACCAATTAATAGGAAAAAATTACATTATACAGATTTCTAGCACATAAAGATTGTTCCGATATGACAAATGACACCCTCAGATTTTCTGGTCACGCTACGTAACACTGGCAGGAATTTCTACTTGTTACTGCCCCACTTCCAACGACACTCTAAAAATCACTTTACTGTGAATGTCAGTGCTGAGTTAGAAATAAATACTATAGTTATCATCTACAACCTTGATTAGATATGTGCTCTACACCTCTAAATCATAAAGATAATCTATCTACACAACAATCTAATTCTGATTAACTAATACTTGACATCCAGAAATATCGACAGTTATATACCAGACTAATCTATCACGACTGGCTTTGTTTTGTAGAAGATTTTGACAGTCAACCACGTGTCTATGGGGTAGCCAAACTTACAAGCAAATTATAAAATAGCACTTCTGAAAAACACGCAGCTGTAACACAGAGTGATGAGTTTGAAGGAGAGACGCTAGTCGTTTTCATAAATGAACTCACACGAGGAAAACCAAATCTGCGAGAGACTCAGATGGGAAGTTAATTATTTTCATATAAATTATGAAAATCTGTCCAGATCTCAGCGTTACAGAATGTGGGAACATAATTTTATAGGCCTACTTTCTATAGTCTAAGCCGGAGTATTGTAAACTTACTCTGCGCTGTTATTGGAATTATAAGTGCAATGGATTTGCTTTTTAGACTGCACTAACCCAACAATGACGCTCATTTATCAAAATTATCTCGGTGCTGTACATAAAATTGTGTTAATCACATACATCAATAGCAATTAATACGAAAGGTTTCATCTGGTGCCTAAACATATTATTTTCATAATTGGAAAGATTTTATTTACATAATTGACATTAGAGCAGTAGTTAATATTTTCCTGGCGAATATAACAAAAACACTAACATTCATGCAACTCAAATAACACAGACTTTGTTGTACCTATGCAATCCTGCTATTATTTTCCATGCGATTCTCAAGTCCGTAAATTAGTTATAAGTAAGTGTTTACTTATATGTATTGCTTCCCTGTTAGTACGGACAGTCATTACATGGAGATGCTGTACAAACAGATTTATTTTTCATTAGGTTTTCAAGCTCTTTTAGCTGTGTAGTAGTCAAATTCATTAATAAGTGTGTATATATATATATATATATATATATATATATATATATATATATATATATATATATATATATATATACATGCATACACACACATACACACACACTTGCTAACAATATCCAGTTGAAACTCGACTATGTGAGATAAGTTTCTCACGAGCTAACGGAAAACAGTTTTAAATTGCTATTTTCAGTTACAAAATAGCACTAGAAAGTGAATAGTGAAAAATTTATTTAATGTAACATTATCAACTGCAAAACCCCATCAAACATATTAAACTAAATCTGTACAATGTTGACAGTATGCTTGCAATTACTGTTGCTTGTGAAAGTGTTAGTAGTTTTCAAGGTAATGCAAAGCTAGTAAAAGCTGTTTTTATCAGAAGTAGCCTAGTAGCGTAAAACTCATGTAGGTCATATGTTTTATTTCGTAATATATACATACATGTAAAAAATACTGATGTTTTATTGATATTTAAAGTCGCATTAACCAACCGCTATTTACATCTCAGCAGATGGATCTTAATTTATTTCATGCAAATTCAATATTACGAGTGCGTTTCGTTGCTAAATCAAAACCCGTTACGATTTCAGTTACAAAACAAAATTCGTAGTAATAATCTGTAGCATCACCTACTAAACTTCTCTTCATACCCTAATTGGGTGTTTCTGTGAATAAAACCAGATTGGGGAGAGGTATGTGGGTTTGATGTTTATTCCCCTGGCTCCCCTTGTTGCTGGGCCTTTGTGTGCGAGGTATGTTACACTATGTTGCCTACGTGTGACTCTATATGTTGTGAACTTTGCGATCCTTCTGTGATGGAAGCAGTGTGTTGCTGAGGGGCGTTCGAGAAGAAGAAAAAAAATCGCCGGTGATTACGAAAATATAATTTGGCTAACGAGGTTCGAGAATAACTCAACTCGTTCAATAAGTGACCCGACTGAAGTGTATTCCCGTTCAAAATGCCTACCTCGAACTCTATAAACTCTATACCCACCCTGCATGAGGACAAGGTTATTTGGCTTCAGCTGACGAAACATCGAAAGAACAAAAAAATAAATTATACACTTAATAAACATAGTTAAAACATGCCGTGGAGCGAACTGTAGCTACGCGTTCAAAATATTGACGTAAGAAGCACGAAACGAATACGACGTGTATTTGTTAAGTAAGCGAGATGCTGGAACTTAAGAAATTAATTTCATTGTGATATTTTGGGGGAGGGGGAATGTATTTGTGTTGCAGTTCTTAATAAAGCGTATTTTTATTTGTATCCGTCAGTTTTTCTTCGAGCAAATAAAAATGTAAAATATCGGCATTTAACAAATGTATGCGATATTGAGGCTTTTAGGCGATATGATGTCGATTCCCGGTGTGCTCGGTTCCCGAATTATCGCAAGTGGGAATCGTACCGACGATGTCGCTGATCGGCGGGTTTTCTCGGGGATATCCCATTATGTTGCCTTTTAATTGTAAGACCTCATTCAATGCCTTCCTCCGGGACAAGCAGGTTCCTGCGACGCCCAATAGTAAGTATGCATCTCGTAGGGACAGAAAACTTTCGCAAATTCAATGACAGGTTAGAATATATCGTTCTATGCAAATTAAAGCCCCAACCATTTGTCCACTAGATGCAACTCACTGGAACAACTGGCAATGAACTATTGGACGGGGCTCGAATATGCAAAGTACAACGGATTCTAGCCTGCAGGTCATTGAATTCGCGCAATTTTCCTGTCACTGTATCCGTGATGCGATGCACTCACACGACACTTATTTATTTACTTACTCCAGACATTTCCCTGCCCGCCGTCTTACAGAACTTAATGTCTTTTAGCGTTCATTCAGCAACAACCTGGCTACACCATTATGATCAAGTGAACCCGTTCAAGACACCAGGTCAAGTAAAACAGGTAAATTTCCGTAAAGTCTTAATTTTGTTTGAGTGGCTCAGCTGCTGGAGTTAAAATAATCCTCAGAATGTTACAAGCAGCAATGTTCAGAGCTGTGCAGCGTACAGTTGAGCTCTGTAATTAGTTTGCCTCAAGGCACGCGTTGTCTCGACAAACGTGGACTACCCATCAACTGTCGTCGCGCACGTACAAGCGGAATTACACGCTTGAAGAGAGTAAATAATGTATTACATCACCGTACTTTCTATTTCACAAACTTTTCATTCCTGAAGGAATTGCTCGGGAAATGTGAACCTTAAAAAAGCGTTAGGAAGTGTGTGTGTTATAAGTAACTCCATTATTTTATAACAACATCGTTGGTCAAATCGAGCCCATTCATCTCGGAAAACGCAGGTATCGGCGGAAACTGCACATTTTTTTAAGCTACAATGTATACAATAAAGAAGATGAAAAACTAACTAGCGTACTGTAAATTGAGGATATAAATGAATGACTTAGAATGATTGTGGCGTAAGTCAGTATTATTAAGAGGTGCTATCTTCATTCATACTAAACATGTTTTAAAAGAATATTTCGTTACAATTATTACACTATTTTACTCATTTTCCGAAGTAAACTTCAAGTATTTCAAGTACTAAAAAAACGGGCGCTATATTTCATATGTAAAGCAATTAATCGTTTTTTTAATGTCTGTACGAGACTTACACCACTACCATTCTAAGCACCATATATATATATATATATATGCATACATACATACATATATATGCATACATACATACATACATACTAACATACATACACAGTATGTACCACAAGTCCGGTCTCATAGGACAAGTCACATTCCGCATGTGTAAAGCTAATCGTGGACATAAATTAAAATATTTCCTGTCGTAATTGCACATGGATGTGAACATATGGCCGTTGTCGTACTTCAACATACTGCATCACTACTATGACATTCCATTTAACCCATTTATATGTCCCCTATGAGACCAGACTTGTGGGACACCTGTATGTGTGTGGTGTGTGTGTGTGTGTGTATGTACACACAGCTGTTACAGAGCAGTGTAGAACAAGGTATGCAGTTTGTACGTGTCTGAGAGAGAGGGTAGTGCAGGGTTGTATTGATATTGCTGCCTGCAGTACAGGACCATTAATTTATAACACAACTTGCCAATCTTACTGCAGAACCGCCCCCGTAGCCAGTCTAAGGCAGCAAATTACACAACAAACAAGAAACACACCAACAATATCACGAGTAAGAAACCCTAACTAAAGGAACATACACGAATAGTTTAGTAATTATTCTGACTGTATTTTGAAAATATTGTCGCAAGATTAAAAGTCATATTAAGCACGAAAAATTGTTCAATGCTGACTTAAATTTAAAAATGGAATAGTCAACAATATAACACACGGATAAATGCAATTATTTCAATAAAATAAATAAAGCTCATTAAGCTTGCTGAGTGAATCAAATATTGAAAATGTTCTTAAACAAAGACAGTACCAGATTAAGGAATCCAAAATTACGTGAAGTGTTTCTGATTACCAAATTCATTTCAAAAATAGTTTGTTAACGTAAGCAGGATACAGGCAATTACGTAACATTTCTTGGTAGCGAAAAAACACAAATACATAAGTACACTGTCTTTAAAATTGGGTTTGGGTGACTTTTATTACTCTGAATAAAAAATTTCAGTCTTTATTCAATTCTGCGGCTAGTATTTGAAGCAAATGTCGGTCTCTACAGGATCTCTGTATGCGGGACTTAACTCTGGTGCAATACCGTACTAAACACGCAAAATAAAGTTTCTAAAGTACGTCAATTACTTTACAGCATATATCAAAGCAATATTGAGTCAACTATTGGTATGTAGGGTGCAGCCGTATATTTCAGACAATAATGATCACTGGGTTTCGTGACCGGACACACGAAATAAAGGATTTTTTCGTTGCCTTCTGGCTTGAAATTCACTAATAAATAATTATACTTCCTAAGGCTCAACCTTCTTAAGGGCGCGGTCTACCGCAATTTTCATCGCCATTATTTTATTTCTTATTTGTACCAGATATTTTTTTCTTATTTTAAACACAAAATGTGACTGAATTTGGCTCTTATGAAATTTTTTTATCTCTCATAGATTTCGTGTAATGGCTTGTTAAAGTCATATTTTGCGTGTTTCCGTTTTAGCGACTACACTAAAACCAACTGATATATCAAACTGAAAAAAATCACAGTGAATAAAGACATCGCAGGCTACAATGACATGCTCATGTATTTTAAAAAAAAATATATTGAAAATATAGATTTTTTTTTCCAGTTTTGGCATTTTTTAAAATTCAAATCATTTTTATTCTTTAATTTTATGAGCATGTCATTGTAGCCTACGATGTCTTTATTCACTGTAATTTTTTTCAGTTTGATATATCAGATGGTTTTAGTGTGGTCGTTAAAACGGAAACACGCAAAATATGACTTTAACAAGCCATTACGCGAAAACTATGAGAGATAAAAAAATTTCATAAGAGCCAAATTCAGTCACATTTTGTGTCTAAAATAAGAAAAAAAATATGTAGTACTAATAGAAAATAAAATAATGATGATGAAAATTGCGGTAGACCGCGCCCCCACAGCTGGTCGTCCTAAATATAACTTGTAATTAATTGGTAACATAACTCAACAACTATACATAGGTTAGGCCCCATAATTTATAGATTTTAAAAGGCTTCAAAAATCTCGCTATCCGAAACGCTCAAGACACCAGGGAATTTTATTTCTCAAATTAAGATACAGGAAATTGATATTATTTGCCTCAAAGTAATTCCTCTTTAACAGTTTAAATGTGTGCAATACTTTAATACACAACTAATATTAAAATTCATCAAAATTATTATTCAAGCATTTAATATTATTTTACCATAATTCAAATTTTCGTTAAATGTTTAACAGTTGAAATTACTTATAAATAACGTATTCCAAAATTTAGGTCAGAAGTTTAAAAAATACCAACTACTGCCGGAACTTAAAAAAACGTGAAAAGTACTGCCAACATAATAATCTCATTTATATATATTTATTTATTTATTTATTTATATAATTATTTCATACTAGAAAAGAAAAATTCATTAACGCGTTGCTTAAAAATAATAATAAATTCAATGCAAGAGCTAAACATGAGTTTCGTGTGTGAATTTTAACGCTAATATTTATCAGAGGATACACGACAACTTTTTAGAATTGTAATAGCAATCGGTGCGAGGGAAACAGTAAATCTGTTAAACTGAACATGGTGCGTGATTAAGCGGCAACTTGTGTTAGTTGCTTAAAGATAGTGTCCTGACAACATTGGCTGCTGCAAGTGTATTCAGGAGACGTTTGTGAGGATTTAGTAAGTTCTTGCACGCTTTTAGAACGACTTCTACGGAATATGTATTTCCCGTCATACCATAATTATAGGTGATGGTATATCAATGGGAAAACTTGACTGTCTTCTGGATTTCATCACACGTTCAGCTTACCAGAAGATTACTAGCTTTAGCTTGTGCTTAGAGCTATTGCCCTATTTTACTCAGTCAATAAGAATCCCGATATTGCAATATTTGATGCCTGTTATTGGTCTGCAGACAGCTACGTTGTTTCGTACTACATCAGACAATCATATAAGTTGCAATTAACTGCAAAGTTTTCAAGGGCATGCTGGCACAAAACATTTTCGCGATATACCATTATCTCTAATCATAATCACTAAGGGAGGGATTTAAAAAATTATTTACTTACTGTCTTGCGTTACTTATGTTACTGATTTGACCTATCAGAAGGAAACAACTTTCCCTAACAAATATTTTTCAATTTGTGATAAACATGTTTTGTAAGTTATCTTACAGTTCCAAATGGAAAATAACTTAAATTTTATTCAACATACCTAAAAACATATCCATCCAGCTCTTTAATTACGAAAAGAAAAACTCTCATTTATAACGCGCATGCGTTTTTAACATAATGCGCCACGATTTTCATATAAAATAATTCCGCAAAAAATAAATATATAATTTTCGTCAATATCGGCTGCAACCAAGGAGTATGTAAGGAACAGAGTTGGCACTCCCAGGTCAAGCCTCGCGGACTATTTTCTGAACCATTTTAGCCTTACTAACGATTATATATTGGCAACCACGCAGCTCGAAATCATACTGGAAATCGCCAACATAATTATATGTGTGCATATATAAATTCTATTAAAGAAAACAAATAGAAACAATTTTTGCTACACTACGTACACTTAAGATGCAGATTTTCTTTTCTTTTTTTTTTTTTTTTTTTTACTAACATCCTCATTTTTACGGTGTTCAAAGAGAATTTACTTTTGTCCCTGCAAAGCAACATCGTTAGCTACGTACCCATAGTAATTCTTTTATTTTAATAATACAGGACATTTATTGGGAGCTTTAGATGTTTATACACGTACGTGTAAGTAATTTAGCCGTACTTATCAACTTTGGTATGAGTTGGTAAGAAATTTTTTCGGGAAACATTTTGGTTATGGTGTCCGCAACAAGGGGCTCAAAAATTTTACTACACGCGTTTATTGAGCTGTATATTCAATACAGCGCACAAATATAGCAATCAACGGCACTCGAGATACATAACACCCTAAACTCTCGCCTTCAAAATCATATGTCAAAGCAATTACTACTTGAAGAACACAGCTGGTGGTGCAAAATGCAAAACAATGTTCAGGAACACTAAAGCCCCTGCCACAATGAACTTTTAACTGCCATGCAGTGCAGTGCCGTGTCGTGCTGGTGTGATTCTGGCTATCTGATTGGCCCACGTGACCGTGACGTCACTGCCGTTCTGCTTGCCGGGCAGTGCTGTGCTGTGCCGTGCTGTGCCGCCAATTCCAGGCGAACTTCTAACTTTTTTTGGCAACGGCAGGGGCAGCACTCACCGGCCAACACCGGCAGGGAGCGGCAAGGTGATTGATATTGGTTGACTGATGTACGTCACAAAACGAGAGCCAATACCGTGACAGCGCGCGGAGAAAAAATGTAAACAACAAAAATAAGCGCACTGCTCTGCCACCTATTGTGCGCAGAATGAACTGTACCCCAGCGGCAGGCACCGGCATTCATTGTGGCATACAAAGAGGAGAAAACAGGCCTGTCACCGAAGCGGCAACGCGAGCGGCAAGTCACCAGCAGATGGAACTTTTCATTGAGGCAGGGCCTCAATGACCGTTTCACGAATGTTTAACCTTTCTGTCCCCCTTCAGGTTTTTCCCTGCCCGCCACTCCTGTATATATATATATATATATATATATATATATATATATATATATATATATTTATTTATTTATTTATTTATTTATTTATATATATATTTTTTTCGTTATAAACAAATGTGCAGGCACACGCATAACTACTCGCCGAAGTTTCATCCCAATTAGATTAATGATATAGGAAAACCATACAGACATTTATTCTACACACGCACACACGCACACACAAACGCCGCACTCTCTCCAACACTCTTCAACACACAGACCAAACCGCTGGTCCTAGAGGAATTTTGATGATCCCTTCTCCTTACCGCCGTCGGCGCCCACTAAGAAAGGATTTTTTTTTAAATTCTAAAATTAATGGGGTGAAAAGCCTTAAAATGTATAACAATCATTACAGATTTACCTTCAAAACTTCCACGAGGGCTAATTCATCGCCGGGTAACTAGTAATGCCGTAAGTTGGTAGTATAGGTTCACATATGCGAATTTTCGGCTGGAAGATTGCACATAATTTGAGTAACTTGAGTCTGGAAGCTAGATGTGAGGCGCGTGATACTCGTACATAGATCTAGGTCACAGAATGTATAGGAATACAGAAGTGAAATTGCGGGCAGGACCGCCAACTCAAACGTACACGCCAGCAACATGGCGGAAACACTTACTGCCAACCAGCGTAAGACAGCTGCCATGTTATCAGGCAGGCAGGCCAATAGGAACCAAGCCGTATCATGCAGGGGCCAATCAGACACGGGGCTGGTATCTACAGCTTCGGGCAGCCAATAAGTGGGGACATTTCGCCCGAATGAAGTAAGCCGCCACGTCATTTCACGTCTGTATTACTGTTTAGACTGTGTCTAGGTGTTCGACGAGCAAAATACTCAACCCAAATGGAGTGAGTGATAAATTTTGGTGGGCGCTTAACATCGAGGTCTTTAGCGCTGGTGAGGGGTAACATGAGGTGGGTGTGGAGCAGCACCGGAATGAAAGGGCAGGGGAAACGGGAGATCCCCGAGAAAACCCTCCGACCAACGGCATCGTCCGGCATGATTCCCACATGCGAAAATCCGTGGACCGACCCCACCGGGATCAACCCAAACGGAATCAGACTGGCAGAACGAAGGAGGGAAGCGTCCATGGCCTGTAAAGAAGAGCCATCTCAGAATTCGCATGGAGTTATTTCGAGAAAAAAAAAACACGTAACACCGAAATGGTGATGGCACAACAGGAAATCTAACTCCGTATTCTTCCGAGTGTTATTGGCGAATATTGTACCGCTGATATCATCTCGCTCGGTAGTAAGTATTGAGTGCCACTAAGTCAATTTAACCCATGCGTTTTTCACATATTTTGCACGACGATCCAGCTTAATTGCGCACTCTGCGTTAAGACGGTTACATGATTGAAAACTTAAGAATTTGACTTTAACGTTCGTCTTAGCGGCAGCTTACGATACGTTGCTCTTTGTGGAGTCATACACAATTGAGCTGGCAAAGCTAAAGTCAAGTAGTCTTGACTTTACGTTTTCGGAAAAGTGAAAACCTAAAGTCAAAGTCTAGATGGTCGCTTGCATTAAACCAATGAATACTTTCGTTAATTTGAAAAAGAATTATTTCTAAAGGTCGTTTTATATGCAGCACTTGGATTTTATGAAAAATATTATTTTTTTACCTTCAAAATAGTTTTTTAATAACATGAGCTAACTTCTGGATTATTTACGTAATACGCCTTTGTAGTAAATACTATATAGGTATAATAATTTATGATATAACATTTTCGTTTCTAAAAAAGATTGTAAATTGCTTCAAACAGTCGTTAAATTAACTTTACATTTACACTTTGTATTTACGAAACACTTAAAGTAATATATACATAAAGTCAAATGCTAAAGTATTAAATTGTGTGCAGGCCTTAGCTCTTCACATCACACGTGTGAGGCATAAGGAACATTGCCCGCAGGTTCCTATCACAATTTAAAAATGTTCGCGCAATTGCTGAGTATACGCAAACAAACTGACTGTTGAGTGAAGCGTATGTTTAAACTGAGGCGAAGGTTTTCACTGACGAAAACGTAAAATGACAAACATACTTCCGCAGCTCCTTAAAAAAGAAATCATTCTAGAGTCTTGTTTAAGAACAACATCACGTGAAACAAAACTCTACCATAACAGCGCTTGGAAATATCTTCACGTCTCATTGTTCGAAGAAATTGCCGTGTAAACTACTGAGAAAATTCCATCGTAAAGAAAGAAAATTAGCCTACTTAAAATATGTTTGTTGCCAGTTGTCACGGAGGGCTCTGTTCTCTCTCTCTCTCTCTTTCTCTCTCTCTCTCTCTCTCTACATTACGTTTTCCCAGTTCTCCACGATCTCGTACTATGTGGGAGCATTTATTCCTCAACGCTTATCCGATTTACGAACAGCAATGATGTTCGGAAATTGTGTACATTTGTGTGTGTGTTTGTGTGTGTATATGTATATATATATATATACAAACGTACACAATTATATATGTATATATAATATTAAGTGTCCCAATCACACATTCATCAACGCACAGCCCAAAGCGCTGGATTAAAAGATATGAAACGGCTTACCCTTTCCCCGTATACACCCACTAAGAAAGAATTTTCCAAAATTCGTAAATTAAAGGTGTGAAAGTGAGTGAACTGTGTTTTCAATGACTCCTCGAGAGTGCTTAAATCCGTTGAGATATCGAGGTATCTAACCAGACAGGATTAAATGTAGGTATGCTAGCGTCTTGGGATCACGAAAATACATTGTATGAAACGTTATGTTAAATACAAATTTTATATAAATATGTTATCTTATTATGTTGTTATGTTGGTTACTTCTTGTACTTGAAAAGGCACTTTACATTCAACTGGCAAGTGACACTGAAACTTAGGTCTGTTCCCCAGGTTAAATGATACTGTTTATTTCGTATATTTTCTTCACTAATAAAGGCTAGCTTTGTTTGTAAATTTTTTAAAATAATATTACGGTTATTAGGTGTTGTGTTTATTAGTTATGTTTGTATGCGTCAGAACGAACTTAAATACATAATAGCGTATTTAGTATTTTATATTTTTACTAACAAATATTTTACAAATTTCCAAAACTTTCTTATCGGTTCACACAAAAACTTTGTTACGCCCATTGACCGCGAATGCCCTGGGTTCGTAACTCGAAGGATAGAGTCAATATGACAACTGAGATGGTTTTCCCGGATATATGAAAGACGGAAAACAATGCACCTTTGAATGTACAACAAGTCTCGGCGACGGGCTGCGCAAACCAACAATGTTGTAAATTATTATTTGACGATGTCTGAAACTGAAAATAAACTCCGGCGTTTTGTTCGCATTGCGACGAATATTTACGGGGAGTTCGATCGACATACCCCTGGATGTTTAGTCTTATGGTGAATTTTTAAGTTCGTTGTTCACCGAACCCAACGTGCGAAGACTAATATTTCACTTAAGGTGGCCGCCTTGGTTGACGTATTCTGCTTGTTAGAGGCCTAGAACTAAGGAAGTAGTAAGGAAGACACAGCACACGCATCACGCCTCGCCCTAGCCCTTACGTGCAAGTCACTCAACTGGCGTGTTGTCTTCTCGATGACAACTGTCCTCTATTAGACATTCAGATAATGTGAGTTGTGACCCTGTAAATGTATTGTGTAATATTAAATATAAAGGTGTCTTGTACTCGCCTATACCATTTGTAATGCTTCTGCGCCAAAGTTTTTTTACATAAAAGGACCACAAAACGCCCATTTTCGCTATTTTAGACACCGTAAAAACAAAACTTTAGAGGAAATTAGTGTGACCTGACATGGCTATACACGCGTGTAATGTGACTTACGCACGTTGAGTACTGTTTGAATAATCGTGTAACGCTCGTAGCTGTGAGCACCGCTCGGCGGCCAGGACAGGCGGCCTCCTTAAGTCACAATAACTACTCCGCAGTATTTAAAGCGGCTGTGGACCCTGCTAACAGAAACTTCCTATTGGCTGTTCATGTTCGTTTATTTGTCTCTGCGATATCTCATCTGCGCAGGTCTACTTCCCCTCTTTTCCTCAACCCCTGTGATTATTACTTTACGTTATTGAGATTAGTTTAAGACATCATAATAAGCTGTTGGTGTAGAAAAACGACAGCAACAAATAAAAAACCGGTATTACTCAGCGTCTCATGCCTGCGCAGAATGATGCGTGCGTCGTTCAAACGAGCCAATACCGTGGTAGTCTCCAGTACTGGGCATAAACCTCCCCCCCCCCCACCCAAAAAATATTTTTATCCAAATTTTACAGTAAGACAAGTAAAATATTGAATAGAAAATAGCTACTTCTGCGGTAATATTAAATTCGTTTTAGTAATTTAGAAATTGAATTTTTTTGCTATGTGTACTTCCAAATTATATAATGGAATTAAACTTGACATTTCAAATTCATTTACAGGTGTTGCCATACACATAAACATTATAAGTAAACAGTACACTACAGCATTCTAGTTGTACGTTACAAAATTACGTTAATGATTTTTCTTTCAGCCAAAAATTGATTACACTTTCGTTATTAACTGAATTAGTTTCTTCTAGGCGGATAGTATTTTCCTGTCGTAACTTTCTCAAAAAAGGTGGAGCCAGCCGGCCGCCCCTTTGATATGATGCCCGGGGCACATACCCTCTCTTTCCCCTCTCTAGATCCGGCACTGTTAGTCTCATCTATTACTTTCATATTCTTTGGAGAACCCACAATCTTTCGTGTAGTGTCGCCCTTTGTCGGTGTTTCCATGCAGAGTTACAGAAACCTTTTGGCTTGAATGATTGTGATCTGTCTCTAAATGATAAACCTAGTTAAAAAGACAGTGCAGAAACTCACATGAGAGTACAGATTCTCGCTGGCCAACTGGACTGCGGCAGGACTCAGTATTGCAGCATGTACTAACCTTACTCCAGCACTATTCTCCAGTAAATGTAGGTGGGAATGTTGGTACTAACACTGTGGGAGTGTTGCGACATTAGCCCTGCTATTATCCTCATCCCCTTTATTTCTTGTCCCTGTGTCCTTGAAAGATTCACTTTACACCGCAGCACTGCAATTATAATTCCTACTACTTATGTGATTACTTTACACTTAACTAACGCCTCGTTTTATGAATTCTCTCGCGATGACGGTGTCCTTTGTAATTCTGTCTTGACGATAATGCAGCTGTTGAAGTTACATCACTGTCTATTAAGCTCTCAATAAACTTTCTTCAATTTTTTTTATTTTATCTTTTTGGGTAACCTTCAGCGTAAAGACCAATAGTAAACAAATAAAATACAAACATGCGATGGCACCGATTGGATTGAATGCGCGTAGGTACATCTCTCGCGTCGGCTGAGATCCTGCGTGTATGCGTTTGTCGTTCGCACGGACGTAAACGTTACAACGACGTCAGTACATGATAAACACGTTCTCTCTATAGCAAACAAGGAAATTCCTTTGAGGATGTTTACAGCGCGGTAATTAAATATTGTTTTACAAGCTTTAAAAGCACGTCCTTGGTGTCATTAAAATTTACTGTAAACTTAAATATTTTTGTGGACATACGTCACTTGAAGCAAATGTAGCCGTGTTGCAGAAGAACTCCACAATAAAACAAAAAGAAAAAGGAAGGCCGGTATTCGCTATCGTCTGCAAACATGTAGCATACAGACAACTCCGGAAAGGAATATAGTCGTTAGAAGAATGAAGACACAAAAAACATAAAACAACAAAATAAGGCGTACGAAAAACGGTGACAAAAATTGAAGAAAGACCCGACGACAGCACGAAAGACAAGACAGACGACTTAACAAAGATAACACAGACTATAGTAGCAGGCTTCCTTCGACCACAGATGCGACGTTTCTGCAACTGAGATGTACTCTCATCTTCAGGAACATGTATAGACTGAGAAACTCCAGTACACTCTGACAATTAAAAAAAAAAAAAAAAAAAAAAAAACGATGGCCTTATATATTGTCATTGGTTTGGTCATTGTTGTCTTCATCCATTTTGTAACAATTTCTTACACATTTAATTTTGTTGCTTTATTGTTTTGTATTGTGGCGCCTTACTTCATGCGAGTATATTAAATTTCGGAATTATGTTGTGTTCTTACAGTTCCATATTTGTCCCGTTTCGTCTTCCTAGGTTCGAATATAGTATTGCTTTCCGGAATTGTATGCATGTTACGTGTTTGTTGATAATAGCAAATACTTGGTGTTTCTTTTATTTTGGGGGTTTCTTATGCAACATGGCAACCACGGAAACATTCTACGCAATGACGTATGCTCACTGAAACAGTCAATTTTATAATGCTAACCCATTACAGGAATCATTCAAAGATCACACTACAGTTTACATTTAAATATTTTTCTAAATGGTATCACAATTTTCTTTAAACAAATAAGTTAGTTTTTTGAAACACAAAGGTTGTCTTGAAACAAAATTTGAATTTACTTTACCAAAACGAACAGAACACAGTTGAACTATTTTATTGAAAGCACGTTACTATTGTTTACTTCATTTAACCAATAGGCTTCAAGCTACTTTTAAGTGTTTCAAATGTAACGAATTAATTATAGTTTCTCAGTAAAATACTTGTAGCGAACAAAATGTGTTTTGAGTGTAACCTGCTGGAGAGCTGGGCAGACAGCCAGCAGTAGATGAAGAACAGGACAGCGCGCGTAAGAGTAAACGAACACAGGCGCCCGAATGTATACAGGAATGAAAATGCTGTATGTTGTAGACGCTTGAGTGCATATTCACCAAAGAGACGATGTTGGACGAGAAGTCTGGAGGATGTTATCAAGTAATAATGCCGCCAGAAGGAAACCAAATTCAGGTAAGGAATAAATTATATACCTAATTTCTTAGGCCTTCTTAACGTATGTTTTTTTATCATTTTTTAACTTATTTGCGTATAGTAAACTCTCGACGAATGCAAAAAAAACAATGGTTATATGTGATTATTAACATTTCCTTTGCACTCCTACGGACACGAAAATTTCGCGAATTCAATGACGTGTATGTTTGCACTATGTGTACTGAAACCCCGACCATTTGTCCACTAGCTGCTACTCACTGGAACAACAGACAATGAACGAATACACGGGGCTCTTCTCTAGTATGCATAGTTAATCAGATTCCAGCATGCGTGTCATTAAACTCGCGAATTCTTCCTAGCCCTATACAAACGATACAATTATTTCGATTTCGGTTGATTATGTTTCAGTATAGTTGTCTTTGAACAGAAAAATACACGGAACTATTTAATGCATAATTTCGCTGCCACCCATGCAAACAGTAAGGGGACTATAGTTAATGTTGATTTATATACAGTAACGGCTAATGATATTTTTCAAGATTGAATTTTTAGTGCTCACTTTAACCCGAACGGCCTATATTCTGGAATTACTTGTATGTCATGTATGACAGTTGGCTATCTTGCTTCCTTCACTTGTTTCTTCGTATTTTTTCTCTCTTTCTCGTTCTTACTCCTTTTATGTGAGTGTGGGTTTTCTGAGAGTCAGCAACATTCTCAAAACAAGGGCGTGTATGCAACAAAACACTTCATTATGTAGTGGACGTTGCTATTAACGACATTTGACATCACTAAGATGTTGTGCTCACCACAAAATTATTTTGTTGACCCCACTAAGATATTCTGCTCACCACAAAAATGTTTTGTTGACACCACTAAGATTTTGTGCTCACAACAAAAATATTTTTGACACCACTAATACATAAGCCACCTCAAAAATATATTGTTGACATCACTAAGATATTGAACTCACCACGATAATATTTCGTTGACACCACTAAGGTATTGTGCTCACCACAAAATATTTTTGTTGACACCACTATAATATTGTGTCCACCTCAAAAATACTTTGTTGACACCACTAAGAAATTGTAGCCCCCACAAAAAATATTTTGTTGACACCACTGTGATATTGTGGTCACCACAATAATATTTTGTTGACACCACTAAGACACAGCGCACACCACAAAAATATTTTGACACCACTAATACGTAAGCCACCTCAAAAATACTTTGTTGCCATCATTAAGATATTGAACTCACCACGATAATATTTCGTTGCCACCACTAAGATATTGTGCTCACCACAAAATAATTTTGTTGACACCACTATGATATTGTGGCCACCTCAAAAATACTTTGTTGGCACCACTAAGAAATTGTAGCCCCCACAAAAATATTTTGTTGACACCACTGTGATATTGTGGTCAACACAATAATATTTTGTTGACACCGCTAAGACACTGTGCTCACCACAAAAATGTTTTTTGACACCACTAATACATAAGCCTCCCTCAAAAATATTTTGGTGACATCACTAAGATATTGAACTCACCACAATAATATTTCGTTGACACCACTAAGATATTGTGTTCACCACAAAATTATTTTGTTGACTACACTAAGATATCGCAGTCCCACAAGAACATTTTATTGATAACTCTATGATTTTGTGCTCGCCACAAACATATTTTGTTGACACCACTAAGATATTGAACTGACCACAAAAAAAATGTTGACACCACTAAAATATTCTGCTCACCACAAAAAATTTTTGTTGACCCCACTAAGATATTGCGGCCACCACAAAAATATTTTGTTGCCACCACTAAGATATTGTGCTCACCAAAAAATATTTTGCTGTCACCACTAAGATATTGTGCTCACAACAAAAATATTTTGTTGACATTGCTAAGATATTGTGATCACCACAAAAATATTTGGTTGATAGCACTAAGATATTGTACTCACCACAAAATTATTTTGTTGATGCCACTATGATATTGTGGCCACCACCAAAATATTTTGTTGACGCCACTAAGAAATTATAGCCCCCACAAAAATATTTTGTTGACACCGCTATGATATTGTTGTCACCACAAGAAAATTTTGTTGACACCACTATGATATTGTGCTCACCACAAACATATTTTGTTGACACCACTAAGATATTGAACTGACCACAAAAAAAAAATGTCGACACCACTAAAATATTCTGCTCACCACAAAAAATTTTTGTTGACACCACTAAGATATTGCGGCCACCACAAAAATATTTTGTTGCCACCACTAAGATATTGTGCTCACCAAAAAATATTTTGCTGTCACCACTAAGATATTGTGCTCACAACAAAAACATTTTGTTGACATTGCTAAGATATTGTGGTCACCACAAAAATAATCGGTTGATAGCACTAAGACCAAAATATTTTGTTGACACCACTAAGAAATTGTAGCCCCCACAAAAATATTTTGTTTGACACCGCTATGATATTGTGGTCACCACAAGAAAATTTTGTTGACACCACTATGATATTGTGCTCACCACAACAATATTTTTTGACACCACTATGATATTATGGCCTTTACAAAATAATTTTGTGGTATTTACAAAATATTTTGCAGTGAAGACTTCCTACAATATATTTATTTTTCTTTCAGTGCCCTCTGTGACCTTGTTGGTTTCGGGCATTCATATCATTATGTGCCTGCATTTTACATTTGGCCTCGTATCATTGGTTTTGAAAAGTCTCTAGAAGTGCCCCTCACAAACTGCCGGCCAACAACAGAAGTCAGATGACACATAGTAACTTAAAGTCTAGTCTGCTGTCAGATAATAACGAAATATTCGCATATCTCTCTACACGTGGTGGAGTGATGTGAAGAGATACTGATCAGCGTTGAGGTTTTACAGCCCTGTATAAAGGTGACATGTGGGTCTCGATCAAGGCCAGAATGAAGTGGCGGGAGGTAACGGGAGATTACCGAGAAAACCAGCCCTCCAACGGCACCGTCCGGCAAGATTCTGACGTGCGAAAATCGTGGTTTAACTCCGCTGGGAACCAAACCCAGTCCACCTGGCAGAGTGAAAGGCACAGTGCATTCCACTCACCTCTCACTATCACTTGTATTTGAGCCACACACTTCCACAGTTTTGAATATATGTTACGGATCATTCATATGTAAAAAACAAGCGAGAGCATGGTATGACACATGACAGTCTGGAGTCAACTTTCTCTTGAGCGAGTCAAAATGCAAACCATCGGTAGGAAATTATACCTCGAGATCTAAGATAAAAGTGGCTTGCAATTTGTTCCATTGCCTTTATTAAATACGTCTATAATATCAGTTACCAACCACGTGTATACACCAAAACCCTCGAAAATTGTTCCAATATAAAACTATCTTTTAACTGTTGTTTTGTCTCGTCGCGATATGTGGGTAACATTGTATGTACAACTGATAAGAAAACCGAGAAGAAATATTGTTAGAATGTTATCGTCAGTGTTATAGTAGCAATGATGGACTCACAATAACGCGACGGACGCAAAACGGACACGATACGGCACAAAAAAAATTATCTTCATTGTGTAGAAAAATTTATTTGCCTCGCTGCAAATATTAAAACATTATTACACAAAAACAGTTCGTTGCTTCTATGTTTTACCTCTTGTGCGACTGCCACTGATGTTTTTATTATTTTATTAATATTTAGTAAATTTTTAATTTATTTTCCATGCCCACTGATATTACACGTGTGAAAATAGTCACAATTACACGTTTACGTAAAAAGGTTACAAAACGCTACTCATGACAAATTGAAATCTCTTGTGAAGTAAATAAAACGTTATTTACTGCCAATTTGCCAGTTTCACCAACATTTAGGTACAAATTGAAAGTCCGCTTTCTAGCTTTCGAGCTTTTATGTCTGGAAGTCTCGATGCGCATTGGCTGACAAGTGATTTTATTCACTTCACGTTCGTCACGCAATTGTGATTCCAGCATTACTATGGCACCCTGTGGTTTGGTTTGAAGTGAGACACCATACATTAGGGCTCCGGCGTGTTGGGGTACAGACGACCTCGCCTGGCGTCAGTAAAGTTTAATATCGCGCATAATACCACAGTTTATGCCCGTGTCTATGACAAGAAAGGCTCTTAATATGCCTATTAAGTCTCATAACGATCTAACTCACATGCACAGTTAATTACCTTGCACATAGCTTCCCATGTAATAAACTTGCAAAATGTGTTAGCCGCTTGTAAATTTTGCAATTGACTTTGAAGGCTACGATGTATAAAAGATATATAGTGTTGCTTATAGACTAACAAGGCAGATAGTAAATTTTGCTAGGGAAAGCGTCCTTTGATTGGCTGAGAACTAAAATGAACGTTCGACAAGTGTAAATATGAAATGCGTTTGTTAGGCCTATATAATAATACTTAATTATGAAGATCATGCGCGAAGAAACATATTTACAAACGCCGAGAAGTGATTTAACTCTGCCCCATTCCGAGGTAAATTTGCCCCACATATTTTTTATTTTACGTGAAGGTTTACAGTCTCTTTAATCGAAGAATATTTCGCCATTCGCAACATTAAGAGCTAAAGAAAATTGTAGAGTGAAGGCGAATGCTCGGACGGGTCCTTAACACAGGCCATGGCTGATTCCTCTCCCAGTCCCCATCTTTGGGTAAAGAGTTGTATATAACCGTCTTTAAGGACCTTGCTGTCGACGAGGCGTGAAGACTATAAAACATAAATAAAACTGAACTATTAAAATACAGAATTTTTTTTTATTATTTAGATTCATTAGCTTGACATAATATATTTATACTGATGCGCTATCTTTCGAAATGTCGAACCTCTATCACTAAACTCTACTGAACTCAAAGCTTGGATGAATAACTGTCGAAGGACAAAATTAGACCTGACTGTTATGGGAAAGTTTTCTAAATATTAATTAACTTGTTTTTCTATAAATTGTGTACCTACACAAACAATACCTAAAAAACTTTAAAGTGAAAGATTAACGTCAAATTCTATTTGCTTCGTTTCAGTTAATATAAATTTATTAATGAAGTGATTTTTACTGAATCTAAACTTTAATCACAATTATACTGCAGAAATTTAAAATGTTAATTAAAAATTGTTAAAATATAAAAGGAGTTTACAACTGGTGGCTTTATTTCCCGAAATATGGCATAAAATGTCTTTAACTTGCTGTCCCGGCATGTGTTGAAACACCCATTTGTCTATTTTTTTTTCACAATGTTTTGTGGGTGCCCCTTTCTCCCCCTGTTACCCCTCCCCCTACACCGTATAAGTATGTACTGCAGAAACTTTCGTGGACGCATGCACGACAATTTGTCTATGTTTCGTCGCAATCGGGTGAACGATATAGGAACGCGTAGAAGACGAGCAAACAAACAAACATTCATTTTTAAATATGAGCTCAGCATTGCGTTAGCTACCATTATGTAGTACATGCAATAATATAAACTTCCAAATAAAATGCTAAGGTCATGACCTATCGCAGTAACACTTGTTTGAATCAGCCAAGTGGTTCATGAGGTTTGACATAGCACACAAGATGTGCAAATGGCTGCTGTTTTGAAAGTAAATATTAGACTTGGTAGTAAAATAAAAGACAAGATTTCTAAATACTCTATATTTACGGAGTTTGAATTAAACCTGTGTGCGGGAACTAAACACGCGCGCGCACGCACACACGCAGGCACACGCAGGCACACACAGACACACATATGCACACAGACACACAGGCTTGCACAAAAAAGCTTGCACTAACGTACACATGCAGACACAGAGAGAGAGAGAGAGAGAGAGAGAGAGAGAGAGAGAGAGAGAGAGAGTAAAGTGATCACATGAGTTTTGTTGCCTTTAGGAAGCAAGCTACAAACCGAAGCAATGGAAGTAACTTAAAAAATTCGTTTACACGTGATGTTAACAACATATAGCTACATGCTAAATGCATACTCTAGTGTATTAGAAAATATTAACTTGGCTACATGAGTTTTGCCAACGTTATTATAATACTTTCTAAAGTTATGGGGGTTACTCTGAATACTTATATTTTAAACTTGCTGTATATTTGGCGCGACGAACTTGTTTCCACTTACAGTGTCGCTGTGAAGTGCCTGAACTATCTGAAGATACCAGAAAACGTCGCTATGTCAGAGACCTTCCAGCTGGACTCCACAGTCCTATGCATACTCTGTCCTCAGCTACTTCCTCAATGGCTACTGCTTACTCAAGTGTTTTCTGAGAAGTGGGTAAACTATATGGTAGCTAAAGGTCACAATAATAACACACTAGAACGAGTAATTATAAAATGCCTTAATTTTACAAACACATATCTGAAAAAAATCATTACTTAGGTACCAGGGAAAATGTGTTACTACATTATACTGAATAATGCTGCATCTTTATATATTATCTAATAGCAGTCCCCCGCGGCTTTGCTCGCGTGTATATAACTGATAATATTTGCTTTAATTGAAAAACCTCTTTGCACATCAGATTGGTACTTAAGTAATCAAGAGTTAGAATGACAAAGCTGCTAGTTGAGCTAACTCTGCAGCAGAATAAGTAGTTATAGCTGTCCACGCGAAAATCAGTCTTAAGCTTGCTTGTCCCTGCCACTAACAGCGACTTCGCCTGGGCCTTATATACATCGCTGCAAAGATGACGTTGTGGGGTACTTATAGACTCTTAAATGTAAGATGTTAATCGAATAAAAAAAAACGTCTGATTTACCCTGTGCATAACTATTGGTGACGGTGCCCTCTATTACATATTTTTAAAATATTCACTTGAAGTTTAATGCAATTAGAAAGTTTTGGTGAGAAAAGGTTTCGCGGAAACGTATTTGGAGACCCAACCTTGGAATTAGTGAGCTTATGTTGTCGAGGGACCTAAGTGGAAAGTGAACTGCATAATCAATTTATCCCTTTAAACGACTACAAGCAAACTGCACTAATTCAAACTGCTTTGCAGTTATTGTGTGTCAGAACTGAACGTTCGCACGCAGCTTTTAACGGAATTCGAGCCCAGAATCTCCCGGAATGTAGACCTGAGCTACAAAGAACTACGTCTCATAATATTGAAATAATTCATGAAAACAAATGTAACTTAAAAAATATAATAATCACGTCCTGGGCTTATAGAGGTTGTACAACTCCACGTCTCGATATTTTCCTGTAGCGTCAATTCCTTGTAATTAAATTAATACTAGTCGTACTTGCATTTTGGATCGTCTGCCTTGAAAGTTCACAAACTTAGTTTTTTTTTCTTAATATTCAAGTTATCTCATAAAGTAAAAAACGTACATATAATTTTATAAATACTTATGTAAGCATCACTCTGAGGCGAACAACATCTCAATATCTCTACTGGTTAGATAGATATCATGGGTTGATGGAAAACATATTTTGCACTTTTTCACCCTTTTGGGTCTCGAATTATGAAATATTTTAATTTCATGTCTCAGACACTTGTATAAGTATCAAATTGAAGTGAAAATCACGATGGTAGCCCGTTCAGTCGAATCAAAATCGATTAAATATTAAATAAACATATGACCCCTGCAAAGTGCTGAGAGTTCGAATTTCGAAAAATCTAAAATCAATTTTGCTATTACTTTTGTAATCATCATCCTTAAACAAAAATTAACTGTGTATCTCGACGGGTTCGATATATATCGAGGATTTATCTAAAACGCATTATAGGTCTTTTCACCTCCTAAGAAAGTTAATTTCGAAAAACCCTTTAATCATGTTATAGAATTCTTAACTGGTGTCTCTTGGATCTGAAAAACACGACAATAGCCCGTTGGGTTCAAGATATATCGACAATTAATTAGAAACGCATTTAATGATTCTTCGCCCCTATTCACGTCCTTTCATGGGGAATTTCGAAAATTCGTGAAATTACTTTTTAGGTATTAGAATATGCATCATTCGTAAACAAAAATCACATCGCTGTATAAAAATCACTGGAATCTATATATACCGATTGTGAATCGAAAACACATTTTACCCTTTTTTTAACCTCTTTGGGGCCTAATTCGGAAAATATATTTTAATGGTTAATGGGATATTTACAAAAGCATCAATCTAAAGCAAAGAGCACTTCAATATCTCTATTGGTTCGATTGATATAGAGGAATAATCGAAAACACATTCCACGTATTTTCACTCCCTTAATTAAAGAATTACGAAACGTCTTGTATCCTGTCATAAACATTTATATACGTAACCAATTGAAGGAAAAATCACGACGATAGTCATTTGTGTTTCAGTGATATAGACGATTCATAAAACACACATATTGCCCATTTTTACTGCTTGGGGATCGAATTTCAAAAAATCGTTAAACTTCTTTTTGGGTATTTACGTAAGCAACATTTTGAAGGGAATACCAACTCTCTATCCCGAAGAGTTCGACAGATATCGATAGTTAATCGAAAACACATTTAAGGTATTTTCACCCCCTTAAATGTTGAAGTTCGAAAAATCCCTATTAAAGTAAAAATCACGATGATTGGCCGTCGGGTTCGAGCTCTATCGACGTTTCTTCGGAAACACATTTCACCCCTTTTCACCCCCTTAGAGGTCGAAGTTCGAAAAATCCCTTCTTTGTGTTCGCCTACGACCTGAGGGTAACGCCCACAAAAAATTTCACGATTCTAGGTCCAGTGGTTTGGGCTGCAGTTTGATATGTCAGTCAGTCAGTCAGTCAGTGTTCACTTTTTTATATATATATATATATATATATATATATATATATATATATATATATATATATATATATATATATATATATATATAATAGTATAACTCGAAGGTTTATAAGAAACGAAAAGCCACCGTAGTGGAAAAGTATAAATATGAAATCAAAACGGAAGATTGTTATGGGGTAATGAAAAGTAGATAATCTAATACTAGAGCAAAAATGAAGCAGTACAATAAACGATACGGCAATGCAGCACGATAATATCGTCGCAAAACCGTACGAAACAATCACCGATACTGAAGTGACATAATTATTTACTAGACTGTTTCTATATAACTAGAATCGAGAAACATAGTAAAACGTATAATAAAAGTTCTAAGGTCACTGATATATAACACCACAAAGATTTAAACTGTACAAATGAAATCGGAAAAATTATAATCAAGTCAAAAAATCAAGTTCACCATTGTGGACGCTGGAAGTCGCACATTAGTTTGTCGTCTTTACGTAAAATATTTTTAGCGCTAGTTAACCAGCAATGAAATCGGGCTAGTACTATTTCGCACTTCACAGTTATGAAGAAGCAGTTCTATAAACGAAACGTTTAGGTACCAATTTTTATTTAACGAAATCGGTAATAAAATGATCATTGATTTTATTAATAAACTTCGTTTTGCCGTGACGCGTATCAGTTACAAACATCACCGAATTAAGGTGCCTACTCGGCATAAATCTAACGATGATTTGATGAACGAAAGATTTAATTCTGAAACAATATTTCAAGTCGGTTAGATTATAAATAACATGTTGTAAAGAAATAAATTTTAATTTAATATAAAACCTAATGTTTATAACTTGACTTCTATACAATTATACATACACATTTAAATTTCTGATTGATCAAAACAGATGTGGATTACAACACGAAATCCACAGCTCTCAGTAAAATATTAAGGTATGTAAACGAAATAAGAATAATGTAGAATAATATCAATTTTGATAATAAATAGCTTGCAAAACGTTAAATGCCAGAAACTGCCTTATTCGTGCATATTTTAAGTATTTTTGAATGCTGTGAACGCGTAATATTACTTGTTCTAGTGGTGGCTACTGAACTGTTGGACAGCTTACTGGTGCTTCTTCGCAGTACATACACTGCACGAAAGTTGCACTAACAGTGACCATTCACGAAGTGAGCCTGCACACGATACACATGGTGTGACGTCAAGTGCAGGATTACGTTGGCAAGTAATGTGCAGGCTTGCCAGTAAAGCTTCTGATATTTGTGACAGTAATTTTGCAGCAACTCGCTTCAATGCCTTGAGTGAACGCCTACAGCTCTGCCTCGTGTTAAGAGGAGTCCTCGACTGCCGCATGGACAGCGTTACAGAGTGTCACCCGTATTCTTTTTATAAGCGAAAATGCTTAACTTATTCATATTAATGTTTACCTACGAAAAGAACACACACTTGAAACCATGCTTCTATTTTTTTTTTTTTCAAAACATAATATATGGGCCTCTCAAAATGGCTAAAAACGGTTTTTTTTAGACTGTTGTAACTCCGAAAATATTACCTGAATTCGTAAAGTGCAAAACGAGAAGCATGCGTTGGTCTTTACTTAATACTATTCAAAAATAAAGTATTGGGGCCATCGCTTGAAGGCCCATAGAAAAAAGACTACAAGGGAAACCTTGCACGGCACGGCGAATAGAGGCGATGCTTCTCGTCAAGCGTGGGACACTGGCTCTTATCGCTACGCTGTTCCCATGTATCAAAGGTGGCAATTTGACACCGCAAAGGACTCCTCTTAAGTGACTGGATGTTTTAACTATCAGCATCTTGCGGGTCTACTTGCTAAACACAGACCTGTGATGTCACAGTAACCTTATTCTCATTCGCACAATCAAATGAGTGACGTGCTTGCACAGCTCGAACACAAAAATAATCACTTCGGAAAGCAGTCAGTAAACTCGCAAAATTTTCGTGTCTGTATTTATATTGACCCTTGCTACATCACTGAAATGTTGAGCAAAGTGATAGTTGTAAACGAAAATTAACACCGCGTGATCATACCTTAAAAATTGAAATGTTAAATATAATCGAAACCGGTTGAGAAAATTGTGATTTTCAGTCGACTATTTCCCTCGTTCTAAATTAGGCTTCAAACCTGTTTCTATTTTACATTCTCGTCCACGAATTTCCACCCTTTCTCCTGCATACTGGGTCTTATTCCATGTGTTATGTTGACTTTTGGATACCTAGGCAAACACTCCATTTTGTTTCACACTGTGAATAAAGCGTATCCTTTTATTTTTTTTTTTTTCAGGAATACTTCCATCTATTTTGTCAATTATTTTTATGAGATAATTTTTTCAACGTAGGTATCTAGCTTCTTGAAACATGTATCGATATTCGAACAGACATCACTTCATAACATTTTGGTCATGTGTCCTTCCACAACTTTCTTCTTGGGAAGAGTTTTATGGTAACCAGTTTCGGCGGAATGAGGTAACTTGAAACGCTGTGGTTTTAAAATGTAATGCTTGTTTTATTTTCGTAATAGGTGTTTGTTTGATTTCAAAGTCAACTCTTGGCTACTAGAGAACTATTCTCAAGAATTAGACAGTAACATTGCTCAAGAACTTGCGCATTGTTCGAAAACAGGCGTACGCATGTTGGCACAAATCCTGTTTTTTTTTTTTTTTTTTCATATCCTTGTGTCTGTTTATAAATATCGGGCACAGTATAGGCTGCATCTGTGTGTATTCTCATCTCACACTATCCCTTTTTATGACGAACATCCTAGAGATTCATAAATCACGATGATGCGAAACTAATGACTTATTGAGTAATATACGCATTACATGTACTGGCAGTGATTCTCTTATTTGCTACGACGCTAGAAACTACGTTCCCTTATAGTGTACTTCGCCACCACTGATTGCACATTATATACTCTGAGAAGCTAAATGCTGGTGTGATTTTATCTCCGTGTTCATAGCAAGACTACACTAGTAAGCAGGTTCTTGAAGAATGCCTCACACAATCTCTTAGCAGTTCTGTCATCAAATACAGCCCTTTAGTCTCCTGGGCACAGCAACAGGGTATATTTCTCCCTCCCCCTTTTATTTCTCAAAAACACTTGAGGCAGGTGCAAACCTTAAACAATCTTCCTGTCTACACACAAAATTTTTACATGTTCTTTATTTTAATAATGTAACTCATAACTGGACGGTGGTCTGCATCAATAATAGACTATGCGGCAATTGCTGCCTCGGTATAAAATATATTTCTACTTTAAAACAGACTTATAAAAAGTATTTTACTCCTATATCCTGTGGTTTTGAATTTGGAAATTGTTTGATTAATATACATTTTGCGAAACTGTTTCAAATCCGAAAAACTTAGGGCATGCTTTACTGAAAACTTAAAATTGGTGCATGGACAATGATGCTTAACACCGTCCAATTTTAAGTCATTTTATGAAAGAAAAACTCTGTTATCCAGAATGCTGTCCACTATACTTCCTTAAAGATGAGAATTGCAACATCAATTATTACGTTTGCCCCCATCCCGCTTGGGAATTTGAGGTGTGCCTCTGGCAAGTTTTCTACACAAAAAGTAGTGTTTCATCTGGACAGTACACTCAGCACGCTGTGTAGAGCAGTCCTGAGAGGGGAGCAGTCGAGTCGGGACTTCCGTTGGGATTTCCCCGCCAGAAAGACAGAAACCTTGGGCGGTAATGGGAGGAAGATGTGGTCTTACAGGCTCGGAGGTTACGTTTCAGATCAATAACCTGTCCACGTAAAACCCATGGAAACTTGTGACTTTTACTTATATACTCATAGGAAGGCTGCATTCAACGTTAATGAAGATTAAAGTATTAGTTTTAGAGCGAAACTGAAATGATCGAATATACGTACTTGCTATCTGGGAAATAAATAACACATAAACCTGTTATATGCTCTTTGTATTAATAATTTATTATTACGATTTATTGCCATGTGACTGGACTAAATTCTGTATAGTTAACTACACAAGTGGTCATTTTAGCAGGCAGTGAAAATATATCATATTTAATAGCAGTTTGCAACCTTGTAAAAAACATTGTCAGGTATTTTACCTGAGGTTTGCTTTATTTACTCAAGAAAGAGGAAATGTCAGTTTAAGAAATATTTCCGACATAATTATATGCCACGTAAACATAAGGATTGTATTAACAGACCTATGTACCGGATTCAAATGTTCTCGTTTCATTCGTGGGAACAACGGACCTATAAGGGTCAGAGTTACCACATGTTGCGAGGAGTTTTCGCCTCTATTCGCAGCAAGCTTAAATGCGGTGTAGTGGCTTTTATAGTGGCCATTTTCTTATGAGACTTTAAGCAGTGTTCCTAAATGTTTGTAGACAGTACGCAATTAAAGCCTACGCGTTCTTCTTGTTTTACATTTTACGAATTCAGGTGGCATATTTGAAGTAACGGCGATCTAAAAACCCCGTGGTTAGCTATTTTTAGGGGCCGCAGAATCATCTCTTTTAAAACGTGATGCATTTTTACAATAGGGAAAATTCCTTATTTTTTTATTGTAGTTTTATTTAAAAGTGCGTTTAATATAATGAACAACGGTCCCATACTTTCTTTCTTTGTGTCTGTGTAACTCCAGAAAAACTTAAATGAAATGAGCAGTCTGTTTTGCGCGGCAAAAACGTGAACCGTCATGTTTATGTCCCTGTGACGTCACGATACTGTACATTTTAATGTGCGTAACACACAAACGACAGCAACATACGTTCAAGTCGTAAAATTGTATTAAATAAAGAAGTTTATGCGGTAAAATCGAGTATAGCTTGAACTCTGAAGAGTATAAATGTGGATAGTAGTTCGTTTGCGCAGCAATAAAATGCAATTTACTAGGAAAAAATCTTAACTTTAGCTCCGTTTGATAAATAAAGGCGGACTGTATGGTTTAAGCTTCAAGAAGAGACATAATAGGCTGCTATTAACGACAAAAATACAGTATACGTATGTAATGCTGTATTTTGTACAGCATGACACTGTCAGTATAAAATAAATTAAGTTCTTTTAAGTTAAAAATTGTGGTCAAAAGCGTGCATTTTGCGACGAAATATCTGCAGCTGTAGTGTTTTGGCTGTTCCACTGGCTGCGGCAACGTGATTTGCAAATAGGAGAGTTCAAGGCACCCGTGATTGGCCGATAATTCGAAGGGTGAGCGGGGTTTGCGAAACTTGCCCCGAGATGGCAGCACAGCTCTCTCAATGCCGTTCACGAGAAACGTAAAAATTACTGAGAGAAAAAATGTACTTGTAATAAAATAATTGATCTGCCATATTATTTAACCGACTCATGCAACCAGAATGTTCTACCATAGTCAGTGCCAGGTTTGGTTAAACGCATTCCAAATATCAGCTCGATAGGTTCACTTTTTGTACGCATATGAACTTCGTCTGACCATTCAAACCTAAACTTATGACTATATATCGGATCTGAAACATTAAACTGAACTTGTGGCAAGTTATTATCTCTCTAGAAATTAAATTTACATAAACTCAAACCTAGCCTACATTTAAAACGTCTCAATGTGTGAGAGCTAGGCCTACTAATACATTGCTGTTTTCACTCCTTTAAAATCAACTCAAGTGAAATAAATCTTCGTTGTTGGCTACCAAATCTACAACCACGCATGCCCAAACAACGGGTGAATTCCTCCGATTAACTTTTACGTAACCGGGTTTGCTAACTTTTGTTAGTTTCTTAAATCGTTGAAAAATTTCAATACGCACACTAGTGCCTGGCGTGCGATGGCTAACCAAAACACGTAAGACTACGGCATAAATGTGTTAGCCAATCAGAACGCGTTTTTATTCGTTTAAAGCTGTATAATTAAAAAAATTGCAATGTTCACGGAGCTATTACTTTGCCTGACTGCATTTAGAGCCGAAATAATTCGAAAGAATGAGGTAAATACTAAAAGCTTTTTTTAGGAATTTTCCGTATTATATAAACACATTCTGAAATCAATGTTATTTTCATATTATATAAACGTAATGGGGTTAAGTTAAGTGGTTTCGTGTAAAAAAGGACTAGGCGCGACAGGCTTCAGCAAGGTTGAGGTTATTTCCACTACATGTTATAAAGATCAAAGTTCAAAGTTTGGCACAAATAACATTTCTGTCACTTGAGCGCTGGTGTCGATAATGGGAGCAAACTGACCAAACACAGAGAATTCATGAATTTTAAGTTACATAAAGTTGATAATTTAAAACGCGAAATTGGTTTATTTTCACTTGAAAATTAAGTTCGACTTCTGTCGTTTCCAAGCCTATCTCAATTTAACTTTTCTACAGTTTCAAATTTTTCTGGCTCCTTAGCGATAACAGCGATACTAGCGGCAGAAATTTTCCCTGTGCCAAACTCTCCGATAATAAAACACATTTTCTTTGTAACCTGTAGTTAAATTAACCTTAGCAAGGTTCATGTGGCATGCTAATAGGATACAAGACCAATAATGGCTAAAGGCAGGTTTATAACCACGGATGTCGCCAGGTGATGGAAACCACGACTAGGCGAGGTGATAGTGCGGAGGTTCGCCAGTCTTCTACAGCATTGCATATGAGGCGACAACAACACTCAGTGTTGAACCCGGAGAACTAACTGTAAATATTGACCTTCATTACCGTATATCGAACCCTGGACCCTTGGCACATCAGCCAGCAACTCTAACCACTGAACCAAGTGGTGAACGCAAAAATGTGACGTAGATAAATTCTTAGCACACGTTATTTTATTAGTTATTTATTTGTGGTTTTTACGTGCCCTCGAACAGCACTAGGGCTTGGCAGAGAAACACGGGAGGGAGAGGGTAGGAGCCGGTATTCGGGAGGCCTCGGGGTGCGATTCCAGGCTCCGACCATCCTGATTTCGTTTATCCAGGGTTTCCAGAAGTCATTCCAGGCTAATACTGGGTGGTTTCTTAAGGGCGTTCATGTAGCAAATTGCATAATTTTATATTTGTACGGCGTAGTGTTAGTTCTACATACGTTAACTTTGACTTCATTTTCCACTCTTGAAACTTTTTTACCTCTCATAGTCTTCCCATTGCGGCATGTCAGAGTCGAAATTTACAAGTTACGGGAACATGCTAGTAACAAAAATAAACTGACTTACTCGAATTACATAATTGACACTGAAATTATATGGTGTGCGTCATGTGCTAAAATATTTAAAAACCACACAACTAAGTTCCTTCGTATTTAAAAAAAAAAATTGCCATTCATAAAAAAATTATCGCTATTTTTAGATTTCTTTTTAATTCGAAGGAACTGCATTGTGTGATTTTAAATATTTTAGTACATGTCCCAAACTATCTAATTTCAGTGCAAATTATTTCATTCGCGTAAGTCAGTTGGGTTTTGTTATTAGCATGTTCCCGTAACGTGAAAATTTAGACTTTCACCCGCCGATATGGGAAGAATATGAGAGCTAAAAAAGTTTCACGAGTGGATAATGTAGCAAAAGCAACGTCTATAAAACTAACACTACGTCGTACGAATATAAAATTATCTGTGTTTGCCACATGAACACACTTAAAAGTCTACTGCAATTTTCATTACCGTGTTTTTATTTTTTATTTGTACCAGATAATTTTTTTTTTTTTTTTTTTTTTTTTTTCATATTTTGGACAGAAAATGTGACTAAAGTTCGCTCTTATGAAATTGTTTTATCTCTCATAGTTTTCGCACAATGGCTTGTTAAAGTCAAAATTTGCATGTTTCCATTTTTAAGCACTACACTAAAACCAACTGACATTCAAACAGAAAAAATGCTCAATGGATAATAGACGTAGCAGGCTACAAATTCACGTACATAAATACACAACATAAAACACTTGGTATTTAAATAAAAATGCTGAAATTTAAAATAAAAATTTAAAATATTCAATAACTTTTTTAAACACAAAAGTATTTTATTTTGAGGTTCAACATAGCTGAACTTGTAGCGTACATAATAGTTATTCACTGTGAATTTTTTTCAGTTTGGTAGGTTAGTTGCTTTTAGTGTCGTCCTTGAAACAGAAACATGCAAATTTTTGCTTCAACGAGCCATTACGTAAAAAACTATGCGAGGAAAAAAAATATAAGGGCAAAAGTTAGTCACATTTTGTGGCTAAAACAAGAAAAAATATTTGCTACGAATATAAAAATAAAAACGTGGTGATGAAAATTGGAGTAGACCGCGCCCTTAAGGAACCAACCGAGCATTCGCCTGGAATGATTTGAAAAACCCTGGAAAACCGAAATCAGGATGGCCGGAGCAGGAAATGGAACCCAAGTCCTCCCGACTGCGAGGCGAGTGTTTTATCACTGCTCCACCTCGCTCGGTATCCAAACGCGATTTCTTTACTTGTGAAGCCTGTAGACTGTTATAACCGTAGAATGAGCGAATAAATTCGGAACAGCGTTTCAACACGGAGAAAATGAGACAGTGTGGCCTATTCTATAGCCTGGAGTCAAAAAGAAAGCGAAAAGTAAAGCCAGTATATAACCGCGCTATAGTCGTAATGGCAGCTTGTATGAGGCACTGATTATACAGTGAAGCTATAGATAATATTCATGGAATAATGCAGACCTCTGCTGATTTGCAACGTCGAAAGTATATGTGTAATGGCGCAAGCAAACCAGGGAGGTCAACTGGAAATGAATGAACTCAGACATAAGTATGGTATAAAATAATGTCTTTTTTGTTATTAGTTATATTATTAGTAATATATTTTACTCCGTTGTTAAGAGTGCCGCGGCTATAGATTATCCCCCTTCCCCTTCTAACTGTATTTCCTCGCAAGGTATTTGCATCACTTTTATAATTAAGTAACCCTGCAGACAACCAGGGCTGAAATAATCGTGTAAGCAACGACAAACGATGGCTAAAAAGGCACTTAAAATGAGAATTTATGAGTAATTAGAAAGAGTGTTACTTATGAGAATAATAAAAAAAAGACTGTAAATAGAAGGTATTGATGTGTAGGTTTCGAGATTGAATTAAGATTAGGTGTACTATTTTGTCAAATATATTTCAAGAATGACATTAACTAACCGCATTAGGCAGCCCAAAATACGAGTGTCTGGAATACAAAGGGCTGACTTGCAATAAATAAAAAGTAACAATTGATGCGTAAGCACGGTTTATTTACAGACGCTGCTGGGAAAACCAGAAACTGAAAAGTAGAAGTTGACTGAACTGGTTGTTGCGTCGAGAGGAGAAACCAGTTTGGCAGAGGTCTTGGCCACTCAATGATCCAAAACAACAAGTGAGTCGTAAGGTCATTTTTTTTCTATTTCGGACCAGAAAATACCCACATCAATTTCAATGACGATGTAAAAGGAAGGTTTTACTACACGACTAATAAAAAAACCACTCCTGTCAAGATTTACATCACTATCTTATATTACAAGGAGTTACAACTAGATATAGAAGGATCCTAGTAGAGACTGTTGTTTCCAGAATTTGCATTAACTTCGTCGTAAAACAATAAACTTCAATTGATCAATATTCCACCGTAATTTGCAGACGTTATTGTGTTTTCATAAACTCCTTAAATCTCAAATAACTTAGACCTTAAACTCTCATGAAAAATTCACAAAATCGGGAAGATTGGTTGATTATAGAAATAAAAACTCTCGTATTTAGTTATCGAAATAGTAGAACATCTGTTTTGCAAA